>BMAV01026249.1:0-14076 GCA_019973955.1 Trichonephila inaurata madagascariensis | reverse complement strand
TTTATGAATTTCTAAATATCTTGCTGGTAGGCAGTCCTGTATATGAAAAATGTAAAGTAATCAATGTGTTTTTCGCATAAAACGATATCATGTCTTTAGGACAATCTTCTCCTTTCACGTTATCTCAATCACATACTTACTAAAGCTGAAGTATCCCTGTATATATTTATATATGCATTTGTATAATACAATATTTCAAAAATGTGTACCCCCTTTTACATACATCTAAATATATTTTGAAAAAAAAACTTGGTTTTTGAGAAATATTTTTCAGCTGTTATATTATTAAACCCGAAAAAGCATTATACCTTGATTACAATACATATGTTTGTTTCTTTTATTTTACGTTTATTATACAACGTTTTTCATAAACAAAATTTTGATAAATTAATAATATTAACGTATATTTGTATTTTCCATATAATTTCAATGAAATCAAATGGCAAGACCACTCGTATGCTCTACGAAATTGTGAAATGAATATTGTAACATAGATATACATAGACATTAATAGTTTAACCTGGTTACTATGATGTATCCACTTAAAAGGAATACATTCAATTTTTTAATAGTCTTTGGTGTATATTTTTTTGAATATATTCACTTTATTTATTTATTTAGATAAAAGTAGTCATTTATACTGTGCAAATTTGAACTCCTTTTTACAACGTTAATATCCTTAAGTACATTAATATTTTATTGTTTAAGGGGTCTCAGGGGAGTTAAAAATGTTTCGAGAGCACAAAATATAAACAACTTTCGACTAGAAATAATTCTTTGAGGTTAAAATGAAATAATTTGATTCTCTTACACATTTTTTATAAAGGAATAAAGTTTCAAAAAAGTATAAAATGTCTAAAATATAATCATAATTTTAAAAATAATAGGAACATAAAAATAAGAAAATTTTTTGTAAGAAACAAATTGTAAGTTTTACGACGCGCATGATATTTTCTGCAATAATTATTCTAATTACTAGCAATAAGTTGATTTATAAAGTCAAATATATCTTTATTACATTGTGGCTTATTTTATATAAATAGAATAAAAATTAAATTTTTAAAAATAAAAAAGTATTTTTTAAATTTTTAAAAATTAAATTTTTTTTGAAATTGTTCAAAAAATTAAAAATTTATAATACTATAAATAGCTGGGATTTAAAGATTATGATAGAGTTTATAATTCTGTAAAGTTTTATACATCAAAGTATGATAGTTTTTGAAACGCAATGCGCGTAAGTGAAAAAAACACAAACTGAGAAAAAAGGCTTTAAAGTTTTAAATTAAATTTAAGAAAATAAATTTTAAAACTTACATGCTAAATGCCCCAGGATCATAAGATATGCTTTCCTGTTGCTTAAACAGCTCAATTTCTTTAGTCTTTTTAATTTTTTTGGCTCTGCGAGCTTCAAAAGATGATGCTAAGCTCCTCTTTCTTGACGTAAAGATTCGACGATTGTCACGTTCAGCCAGGGACACACAAACATTTTTGTTAATTTTAAGTAAAATTTTCTCAAAAAATAGAAATAAGTATTTGATTTCCATCATTAAAAATGCTGTTGCTAGATTTGCAGCAATCTCTGCAATCTGAAGACTAGAACCAATGGGTCTTAGGACAAAACTTCCAGATTAATGAATTTAAACTTTCATTAGGATTCTGTGTCTTACCTCCTAAACATTTCTTCAGGGTGCCGGATGAGATAAGTCTGCAAATACAGGCTTAATTATATCTCGAACAGTTTTTAGCAACGGGGTTTGTGTTTTATCTTTTCTAAATTATCATTAATTGCAGCATTGTACTTACACCATGTATTTGGATCTGTAGGACAAAACCAGTGCATCGGTTCATCATCAGTGCTGCAAGAATGACTAAACACCAAATGGCTTTCCGCATTTCCTTTACACTAGTAGAATTGCATCGAATAACATTACCATAGTAGTCCCAAGCTATCAATTAAACTATCAGTTAACCTACCTTTACCGCCTATAGTTTACATCAGATAATTTCTTTTTACCATATACTAATTTAAGCTTCCTAAGTCTTGTACCCATTCTCTTTTGCACATGGCCTACACATTCTATTTTCTGAATAAGATGGTCATCGCCATATGGCTTGTTTTCAGAAAGGGCATTGAATGTTTTTGTGTCGCCATCTCCTATGTAGTTCAAATATTTCAGGTTGTGAAGCTTTTCTGATCGATTAAAAGTCCTCAACATCCCGTCAACCTCCATTTTACCCGCAGAGCCAGAATAATTTTTTCTACATGAAATCTTATGCGCTCTTTGCCATTTATTGTACTTGATACCAAACTTTACCCCTTTATAACTGTCACATCCTTTGCAAAATGAGGACAACACTTCCCTATCCAAAACCTTACCTGTTTCGGCCCCATTCAGTACATACTCCAATCAACGATGAATGTCCCTCGTTTTCCAGGTCCCATCACCGCTTACCGTTAAAAGGTTATCAGATAACGAAGAATTTTCTTCGACAGCTGCCCTTTTCATGCTTTCTTCGGCGACTTCCTTCATAACAAGGAAAGTTTATTATTAATAACATCATATGATTTTTTTTCAACAGGATTAGGGAAAACTCATTACAGCACAAAAGTTTTTAATGACTCCCAAACCTTGGCCTATGCATCTCATTGCTAAAATAGATCTTCTGTTAATTTCTGGAGCATTATTTTTATTCCAGTGTTTTCACAGCTTGAAAAAGTACAAATATTCCCACAGTTTTTACAATGTATTTCAAATTTCGAACATAAACCACGAGTGGACTTTTCATTAATTGTTAATTGTTTATGACATTTTAAACAGCATGATACTGACAAAATAGAGGGTAAAGGTTGAAATAAAATCAAAAATACGATATCCTTTTGAAATTTTCACTTACCTTAAAAAAAGATTTGACGTTAATGAAGTCTGAATTCCTGAGATTTTATTACTGGGAAACACACTTACTTGTATTCTCCCTTTTTGCAACATGTGTATGAGGACATACCTTCCATGAATTGGGTTCCCCTAAATCTTTTTTTTTAGGACGTTTACCGAAGGTCTGCGATGTATATTTTCCATTTCAAATTTAGAGATAAATAATGCTTTTTAAAATTTTGGAAAAAAGATTTCAAACAACTGCTAGCATTACCAAAAAGAATGAAAACACATTAGAAAGAATGTGTTGAGTTGCAAGCTTCCTTCTCATTCACCCAAGTGTTTTAAAATATTTCATGAGGCTTTTTTAAAAAAAGAAAAATGAAACGTATGTGGAAATTAAGAATAAGTGGGCGGACATGTGTCCATTTTAAATACTGTTATTAAAGTGCTTTTTTGGAATTTTTGAATAACCTCGAAGTTTTTTTAGTACTATCACGTGGTTGGTGTCAAAATGTTCAAAAGAAAATGAGGAAAAATATATTTTTCGAAAATTCGAAAATCGAGATTAACACCCTGAGACCCCAACCTTTATCTTCCACATTATGATGGGGCTGCTAGCCAGTGGGTTTAAAGGGATCGGACCATGGCAGGCATGTCATGAGTTCGAGCCAATACCACTGAAGACCCGCCGTGTAGGGCAGCGATGCCCTTAAATCTGTCGAGAGCTGAAACGTCCTCCGTTGGTGTGGTGTGGTAGTTGGAGAGGGGGGCCAGCTCAATGTCGTCCACGTCACTTGACCATGGGTTTAAATTCGTGGTCCGTCGCCAAAAGCCCTCGTGTAGCTGAACAGTGCGACGTTAATATTAACTCAAACTCAAACTCCACATTATGATTTATTGCAGTTTTTATCCATACAATATTTTTTTTCTTTATCACTACATTGAAAACTAAGGGATATACATAAACAAAATACTCAACTTTGGGAAATTTAATCCATTAGAGCTAATTAATTAATGAAAGATGTTCCACTGTAAAATTATTTATATATAAAAAACCGTTAAATTTAAAATAAAGAGTTAAATCGTTTTTGGCCCCTCATTAAGATACAAAAAAAAAAGTAAGACACTTAAATTTTACATTGTCAGAATATTCGAAAAATTGGTTATTCTATGTTATTTTAAAGTGCGTGGTACTTATAAGTATCGTCATTAGATAAAGGGTAGTTTTTGAAGCTTTTGAAAAAAAGGAAAATATTTAAGAAAATAATTTGGGCCCTCAGGAAGCAGCAGATGATGTCGTTACTGAATTTTTAAAATATTACTTTAAAATGTGTTTTTTTTTAACTTTCTTTTGTGAAGTGTAAAGGCCCTCTATATATCCCAAATAACCTAATTATTTTGAATTTAAATTATTGCAAAAATCTTCAAAATTTTAAAAGTCAACATATTTTAAAAATACTATTGCTTAATTCCATTTACCATTGATTTCAGACCAGATAGGGACTTTGCGAATGAATTAAATTTTATTTTTTTTTTTGCTACTAAAGAAAAGTTCGATAAAAACTACTTTAAATTTAAAAAATAAAAAGGGAAAAAAGCAAAATTTTTTTTGTAATCCCGTGTTAGGGCAGAAATTGTTTTGATACATGCTGTGCACTTGAAAAAATTTTAATGTGTTGTGTAAAAAAAAGTGAAGGTACGTATAATAAAAAAATTCCACATTAAAAAACCCGAAAAAAAAGAATCATTTTGAAAAGAAGAACTAAAAATCTGAAATAAATTTTAATTTGAAGAGGGGGGTAAAAATCGTATACATAAAAAAAAAATTCCGAGCTTATCAATAGATAGCCCTGTAAGCAGCATAACGAAAATTAATTCGGCATCAAATGGCACTTTGAATCGAATAACGGTGGTTTTGGCATTAGCTGCACATTAAAAACCCGGCCCAGTTCAATGCGATTGATTGTTTTGGTTTTTTGGACGGAAAAGACGACTTCCAAAAATTTCAACAGTTGTTAAAGTATATTGATTCAAATTTGAAGTCATTCAGAGCAGTGGTTTATTTTCTAAATCATTTTGAAAGTGGAAGTTTAATTAAAATTACCCGGGATATACATTTATTTTTAAATTGGGGACAAACATTTTTTTTTAAAAAAAACTGCCCCTTTTTCTCTCTCAGCGACTTTTACCTAAAACCCAAAGTTTCAACTGCATTTAAATTACAACGTGTGAATTTTATTGATTTGACTAAACTTTTGGTCTCCCAAAAGTGATCATGTCATGTCAAAAATTTTTTATCTTAAATTTGCTAAACCCCCAAATAGACAAATTTTTGGTAGGGAAATAGTACAATGTATCCTTACAAAACAAGTAAGATCTTCAGAGAGAATTTTTTTCCCAATGATGTGAGCAGGGATTGATCTAAACCAGTTTAAATCGGGTTTATTAAAGTTGGGAAATTTGCAAGAAAACCAATCGAAAACAGTTATTAACACCTGCAAAGAAAAAAAATGTTAGTTTTTAGCCGAAAAATAAGCCCCGAGTTAAAAATTTGGGAAGAAGGTTGTATTCACCGACGAAACACATTCTTTAGTGCAAGGGTTTCGACCAAGATTTGTCGGGGCGAAGTGGGGAAAACCCCCATCGGGGAACAACATCTTATTCAAAAAAAAGGTTGTTTTCCCTGAAAGAGATTTTGTGTTTTTTTTATTTTTAAGGACCGGGAATCTTAGAACCAGTTGAAAGGATGATAAACCCTCTAAGAGCAATACATTTTTTTCCCTTTAGAAAGTAAAATTGTTGGCCTATGATGCAATCGTTCGTTTGGTTTGGGATCTATCAACAAGATCTTGCTCCATGAAATACTTTTTTTCTAAAAACGTTTTTTTTTTCAAAAAAAAAAAAATGGTTGTTGTTTGGGCCAGGAATTTCTCCTGATAAAAAAACCCACCAAAAAATTTGTGCAGCATTGAAAAAGAGTCGTGTGAGTAAAAAAACTGCTCAAAAAAAGAAAACAATAATTGAGAGTGCTATAAAAGTTGAGTTTCGATAACGAGAAAAAAATTTATGTTCTAATTTAGGGGAATCCTTTACCAAAAGTTTTGGGGACCCGGATAAAAAGCTAAAATGAGAACTTTTTTTTATTAAATTACGCATGTAATTTAAACCCCATGCAAATTAAAAAACATTTGAAAAATTTTTTTTGTTTTTTGCCCCAATTACTTTGAAACAGTACTACAGTTTTCCAAATTGGTGACGCGCAAACCCTTTAGGGGGGAAAACCCTTAAGAGGGGGGGTGTTTTATCGAAATGACGCAAGCAAAATATTATTTTCCCTTTTTTTTGATTTACTAAAATTAAAACAAAATGCTTTTTTTACATAATAAAAATAAAATACATATTTACACCGATATAATAAACTTATAAATATTTCGGGTACTGCAAAATATATTTTATAATTCAAGCATACTATGGGAAAAAAAGTTTAAAAATTTCCCGGTGACCCCCCGGGGTGTTCATATTTTAAAAAATTTAAACCAAAAATTAACACTGATATTGATAAAAATTGAGGCTTAAAATTAATTTTTTAACTAGGGAAAAAAATTTTAAAACCCGCCCCCCAATACCATCGTTTAAAAAAGGCAGGGAAAAAATATATTGGGGGCGAGTAACAAAAAAAAATCCACTGAAAAAGAAAAATCCTTCGAAAAACAATGTCAAATCTTTTATTGCATTACAAATCTTTTAAAATTTTTTTTTAATAAAAAAGCAGAGCATGGGAAAAGATCCCACCTTAGAAAAAGGGGGTATCTATAGGGCAGAAAAAAATTTAATCCCCGATTGAGAAAAACGTTTATTTACCCCGGTGGATTAAAGAGGTTAAATTTGTATTGCACCCCAGCGTCAAAGTATCCCATTACTAAATTTCAATGTAAATGTTATTGTATTATAAGGAGGGGGGCCCGGGACGAAAATTATGATTGAAAAATTTGGGTCGCGATTATTGAAATTTTGAGAAGTACTAAAAACGCATAAATAAGTAATCATATTTTACAAAACCCAAAGGTTGGAGCAGAAGAAAACCCGGCAGGGGAAACCTAAATGTCAATTTCCCTGTGTTAAAAAAAATCATTAATGCAGTTGATACCAGCCATCTGAAAAAACAGGACCCCCAGCAGCTGTTGATATACAATGAACGCAAGTTGTTTAAAAAGTTTCAAAGGGAAAAATGTCATTCCAACACACCCTTTTCCTAAGAGATAAATGCTTGCATATTTTTTATGTTAATATAAAAATTCAAATTTTACCCTTTTAAAATATCCCCCACAAAAATTTTAAACCCTGATTTTAAACAAGAGCATGAATAGATAACCCCATGATATTTTTGTGTCACTTTTTGATAAGAATACATGTATAAAATTGTTTTACGGATATTTTGACAGAAAAAAAAAAATTTAAAAAACAAATTTTGGGAAAAAACTTAGAATAACCCCTTTTTTTTAAAAAAAGTTCTACTTTTTTAAAAAAAAGTTTAAAAAAATGTATGAACCAATTTTTAAGTTATAAACCCAAAAAAATTTTTCTTCAGGCTCTGGGTATTGGTCTGAGCTTTTTTTACAGCCAAATATTTTATATAATATAAGCATTTTTTTAAAAAGAAGAATTTCCCAAAAATTTGGGCATTCTATGTTCATTTTTTGTCAAAATGTTGTAATTTTAAAAAAATTTTTTTTTTGTAAGAATATTCTTAAAAAAAATTTTTATATTTTTTTTAATCAAAAAGACACTAAAAAATCATAAATATTATCCATTTATATGATTTTTTCCCAAAAACACGGTTCCGAAAGTAGTCGGATTTCCTTTGAGAATCATTTTTTTTTATCTTTAAAAAAGTTTGTTTCATTAGAAAAACTGAAAATCTATGGTTTTTAAAATTTATTAACAGGGTGTTTCAAAAAATAATATGAGAAAATTTAAATTTGGGGGTTTTTCACAATGTCATTTTTTTTTGACAGGAGTGTATGTTTTTTACAAACGAGGCAAGAAATGAAAAAAAGGTGACATTGGGCAAATCAAATTTTTTGCAATTATTAAAAAAATTCCCGTAAATAAAAAATTTGCTAGCAAAAATTTAAAAAATATGTTGTTGTTTCTAAAGCTAAATGTTTTTCGGTAACATATCGAGTTTTACCACCAATCATTGGGAGCAAAGATCTAGATGTATGCCTTTTAGTTAGGGCCTTTTCTTTTTGCAATTATTCAGGTGGGGTAAATTTTTCCAGTGCCATTTTTTTTTTTGAGAAAACATAGGGATCGTCAGGGCCTTTTTTCTCATTTAATTGGGTTTTTTGTCATACCGTCATTTAAATACTTCCATTCGTATACAATGCATTTTTATTTTTTTGTGCTTAAAAATTTACCTATACCCTTTTTTATGAGTATTGTATCATCCTATATAAAATAATTATTTAATTTTACAGCCAAAACTGTTCCGAAAAACTACTTTTTTTAATATTTGAGGCAGTTAAAAAACCAGATGATTGAAAATTTTTCATTAGCTGAAAAAATTCCCCCCAACCCCTTTGTCATAAAAGTTTTTTTATTTTCCTTAATATAGGAGCTTATTGATAAACCAACTATATCTCTTTTAAATTATCGAGAAATTCCCGTAAGAAACTAAATTGTATTTTTGTAGGTGACTACTTCACCAGTTTGGTTTCAAAAATTTTTCAGTTGAATGAACATCGGGGGGACTTCCCCCGAAGAGAACCCCTTTTATGGGCATGATGTAAAGTACCGCTGTTGGGAAATGAGTCTGTGATGTACAGTCAAAACCCGTTCGTCTCCATTCATAGCTTTTTTCAGTTTCCCGATCCATTCTGGGCAAGTAAAAGCTTTTTTTTAATCCAGTAATCCCTTTTTTCGCTGTAGTAAAATGTTGTACCCACCAAATCTTTTTCGTTTATGGTTTGGGGACATGAAACGTACCAATTTTTGAATGCCCCCAAAAAATTTATGCTATATTTGGGATATTTCCTAATCCCCACACATAGGGCAACCCCAGGTAGCGTTTTTAAAAGATATCAGAAACCAATTGGGGGGTTAATGCAGTAGTTCATTGTTTGATCAGCTGTGAATCTCTTTTTAGAGATTTTTTGGGAAATGACTTTTCATGTATTTTTTAAAATAGATGAAAAATGATTCTTTTTAATATTTGGGGTTTCAAACGGTAAATACGGGATATTATTTTAACTAAGTAAATTAAATTTCATTAATTTGTAAACCCCTCATGTGCATTCAGTAAAAAAGGGGAGTTAAAAATGTACCACAACTCTTTTTTAAAATGCATCGCTTTTGAAATAGAAAATGCATTCCCATATTTTTTGCAATAATGTTTTATGTTTATTGTACCAATAGATTTGTTGTAAATTACATTTTTTTAAAAAAAAATAATAATATTTTTTTATATAATAGCCCCACACGAAGTACAAACTTCCAGAATGAGCTATAGCTCGGGTTTAAGAACATAGATACAAAATAATACACTTTTTTATATATATGTTCAAATAAGAACCAGGGAAAAAAAAAATGTGTAAATAGAATATTTAAAATTAAAAAATAACATTAGGTAAATTATGACTAAAAAAAATTAAGCTTACAACAATAGATTGGGAAAAAAATGAAAATTTTTTCAATGTATAGGGTGAATTTAAAAATAAAAAAAAGTGTGTATTTTTTTTTTTTAAATTTTAAATAACTATCTAAAATAACATTGTGCATAGGGGGGAAAAATCCCGGTTTTCCCCCGCCATCAAATTTTTCTTGAAACGGGGGGTGGCAATAAAATATTACCCCCCCTATTTTTTAAAAAATTTTTGGGCACCCCTTTTTTTTGAAAAAATCTTTTTGTATTATTAATATTGGTAGCTCTCTTTTTTTTAAAAAATATAGTTTTTTTAGGTCTATCTAAAAAAATTTTTGAATTATTTCCGAATTTCATTATTTTTGTCAAAAAATTTGGGGCATGAAAGAGTTAAGAATTATTAAAAAAAGAAACAACTGCTAGTTGAAAAGCTAAAGGTATCAAAAAGAATTATAAATGCTTATTCAGTAAAAAATTCCCAAAAGTATAATAGAAATTAATAATGTGTTGTTTCACCTTTTTGGGCCTAAATTTAAATTTTTTTAAGAATTAACTCATATATAGATTGATTCCGAAAGATATTTTTTTTCAGGTTGTTTAAAGGGACAGAGACGACTGGAAATCAGGTACGAATGCAGGGTTGAAAATGCCGTAGAGAGCCATAGGGGCAAAAAGAAAAAAAAAAGAACAGAAGCAGCAACACATTAATGCAAAACGTTTTTTTAAAATCGCGCCCCCCAAAAAAGGGGGGTTTTTATATTGAAAAGTAAAAAAAAAAAAATTTAAAAATTATTTATTTATCGAAATTAAATTTAAAAAAAAATACATTCCCGATATAATAAAAAATAAATTATATATTTACACTGATATATTATACCCTTTTAAATGTATAAGGGCCTTTCACATTGTATTTTAATTTAAATTTAACAATACGAAATTAAGAACAAGTTTAATAATTCCCGTGACCCCCAGATTGTCATATATAATATTAAAAAGGGGACCAAAATTAACTTTTTTAAATTTAGAATTATATATATGGTTTATACTAATCCCCCAACGGATAAAAGTTACGCGGGGTCGCGTGGGGAAGGAATACAGAAACAAAACCATTTCTTTTGGAATTCCTGCAAACATTGTCAAGGTATTTTTATTGCATTCCAAAAACCTTCGGAATAATTTTTTTTTTATCAGTGTAGAGAAAGGATTTGTAAACTGGGAAAAACGTACAAAACATAAAAGGAAAAAATTTTTGTTTTGATCCAGACGTTAATATACGGGCGGTGGGAAATTAGGAAGTTATTGTCGTATTATGTTTTAGCTTTTTATTGAATTCCAAATATTGGTTTTTTTTGAGGGTGCCGATGAAAATCATGATTGAAAATTTGAATATTCCAACTTTGAGAAGCATAAATTTTAATTTTTGAATTTGAAATGATTTTATTTAACGGGTGCGCTGCAACAGGTTTTGGAAATTATGTCTGACAGGTTTGACTACGGCGCTTCTTAGAATACGTTAGGTTGTCGAAGATTCCTGGTATTTCACGTATCCAGCCAGCAGCTGCAGATATTCAAGCAGTGACACCTTCAACTCAAGGAAAGTGTGTCTCTTACTCCAAACCCAGTATATATACTGAAAAGCAAATCATAAAACACACACGCTTAGCTTATTTATGTTAAACATTTTCAAAAGTTTTCACGTCAAGTGTGCAGGGTGGATCTAATTTGTAAGCACATCATAATCTCTATCAGCCAATTCTGTATCTAAAACAAGATAATATAATTTTTTCCATATTTCTCATACGATAATATATACTAATATAAATTTAGCATATGTGCATAAGGTATTATAAATAGCACAAAAATAACCGCCAAGTTGTCTTTTGCTTGGAAAAATGAAAAATTTAACAAAGGAATGTTGACCACGTATTTAAAAAGGAATTTTAAGTAAAACACATTGCACCTTGTTGTCAATTTATATTTAAAATTTTTTTGAATTTATTTTTTTGTAAGGCCTAATAAATGCATGCTAAACTTAAATAAGTTTGCCCTCTACTTACCTAATTCAAAGAGACAATTACTGAAATTTATTGTCGAAGGGAAACACTTTTTTTTGGGACAGGAAGTAGTAAAATAAAACTATCTAAAAAATTCTTGATTTTTCGGTTTTTAAGAAAAATCCGTCTAATATTTTTTTTTTTAAAAAGATAAAATATTTCTTAACCTTTGCACTTTTCATTTTAAAGAAAAATCATTTTAATTTTAAAATTAAAATAAAAAAAAATATTCTAAACTATTTCAAATAAAATTCCCCAAAATACATTTTAATTTTAATTGCCCCCTTTAAAAAAACAAATTTAAAATTCTTTTTTTCAAAAAAAATCATTTCCTTTTAATTTAAAGGCCCCCCAAAAAACCCCAAACCTTTCCTGTGAATGTGTATCCATAAATTTATTGGGAAGGTTGAATGAATCAAACGCCTTGACAGTGTTTTTCATGGATTTTTTTATTTCAGAGGATTTGCCCCCCCAAAAAAACCATATTTCGCGTCTACGTAAAAAAATTTTGGTACTGGTGAGCGAATCACGTAAATTTTAATCGACAGTTAAGGGGTTAATTCAAAATTTTACAAAATTTTATATCAAGAAAATGGATAAAATATGCCAATGGGGGCACTGGTAGTTATCAAACTTGTTGTTAATTTAGTTTTTTAAACTAATTATAAAAAAGGTAGTACAGTACTAATAAATTTATAAGAGTATTATATCAGGGAAATGTGTATTTTATTTTTTTATTACCAATCCTTTTGTTTTTTTACTTACAGAAAATTAATATATTTTTTTAAAAAATAATCTTTTTGTTTTCGACTTTTTAATATGCTCGCGCCCCTCGTTGAGTTATCATGCCCCCTAAGTTTGAGAAACCCTGTTATAAACCATTCACTGCAAGCTAAATTTAGAACGTCTTGCTCTGGGAACCAATAATTTATTTTAAATAAAACATGAAGTTTTACATAATGTAATGATTTTAAGTTAACGATGTAATATTTTAATGACATGTAAAGTAATTTTTATTGAAAAAAAAAACACTGCGAGAAAACTCGTTGCTGATGTCACTGAACAAGATTCCTGTGCTAAGTTCAACTTACGAGTTATTTCGTAGTGTTCTTTTTTCCAATTCCTATTATTAACTCACATTCTCCATATATTTATTTATCTTGGTGGAATTTTCAATCGTTAATAAAATACATTTTAAGGTTCTGAATTGAGCTGAAATTTAATATACATGATTAATTTGGATGACAATACAATAATTTAATTATAATTAATAAACATTTATTGATTAAAACTATATATTCAAAGAATTACAAATACAGCCACGTTGGCGACTTGTGTCAAAACTTTAAAAGGTTTTTTTCTCACGTCTTAAAGCATTCAGTTGAACTGAAATTTTAAACATAAGTTGCTTTGGATGACAATACGATACTTAATGATAATTAATAAAAATGAATTAATGTTGTGATTCTGTCCTATGTATAGACGTATTTATAATAATTGTAACTGTTTAATAAAAAGTAGCTAAAATAAAATTGTTCTTTGTTGATCTAAGTAGGAATTGATTAAAATATTTTTATATTACTTGTTTTGTTTTAATCTTCATATACAAGTATTTTCTTTTCGTTTTGTTTGATTTTTGAAGGTCGTCGACGAATTTTATCTGGCGACAGTCAGATGGGTAATGTTATGTCAGATTTCCGTACAGACATGTAATGATCCTCGCTGGGAGAAATTTGCCAAGCAAAGGCAATTATAAAGAGTTGCAAAGTCACAAAAATGAGCTTATGAGCATTATTAGCAGACCACAGGTAAGTAATCTGTTAATACAAGTAAATAGCTTTTGCCTTTCTTCTAAATCTTCCTGCAGAACAAGTTCTACAACCAAAAATATCAATGGTATAAAAAGATGATGCGTCAATTTAGAGAATCAGTTTTGTGCATTTATTTGATGTCGACGAAAGTAATAAAGGAGAAAGATGCAACTATGTGACAAATACAACTGATTATCACTACTTAGAAAATCATCCTTCTACAGAAAAAAATGATACCTACAAAGCAAAATATATACATAAACGTAAAACACTTTGTATTTTTTTCCAGTATGTCCCCAAAACTCTACACTTGACATTGATCCTTTCTTTAAAGCTCATGATACATAAAAGCCACAATATTTTTTTTTAATTTTTACAATGCATATATATATATATATATATATATATATATATACTAGTGGTATACCCGTTCTTCACACGGGTGAATTTAAAAATTAAGCAATGCTGATTGAAGGATAAACATTTTTTTAATGATTTAATTTCCCGTGAATTGCAAATTAAGCAAAAAAAAAAGTATTTTGCATATCTCATCTGAACAAAAACCATATTTGTTAAATTTTAAATCTGTAAATCAAATCTGTCTTAAAACGCCCATTATATCTTTTGTGGCTTGAAATTTAGAAAACCCCTTTTTAAGATGTTCTCTGATCAGCAAATGTAACACTTGTTAC
>BMAV01026248.1:248287-266293 GCA_019973955.1 Trichonephila inaurata madagascariensis | reverse complement strand
GTGAGTGAGTGAGTGAGTGAACTATAATAGTATAGGAATTGAAAAAAAGAAGAAACACTACGCGAGGTCATTAGCGTCTCTGAATAAGATTACGGAACTGACTTACGATTTATCTTGTAGTGATATTTTTTAAATAATAATTTACATATACAAAAATTTTTCTTTTCGTTGTGTTTGACTTTACAAGCTCACCCCCTAATTTCAAGTGGCGACAGTCAGATGTGTCATGCTACGTCAGATTTTCATACAGATGCGTGGGAAAAACCTATAAGGCGATGGTATTTACAAAGGGTTGCAAAATAATAAAAATGAATTAACAAGTAATAATTAGGAGTCCACAGGAAAATCACCCTACTTTACCACGAAATCTCCCTGCAAACTCTATAACAAGGGTACTCAACCTTTTTTTTCTGCTGTGCCGCATATATATTTCACGCAGGCCGCAACATTAGGATAAATGGGGGACGTGGGGGTAGGGAGAAATGCTTTAAGACCAAGATAACATTGGAAATTTAAAATGGGAAAAATTGATAAAAAAAATATTATAACTCCTGATTTGCTTTTTTAATTATATATATTTGTCAGAGTAACACTAAATTATAGAAGCGTTTAAGAAACACTTGTTGACAATTTCTACATTAGTAAACGGTTTCATATGATTACCAGTAATATAACAAACTTCATAGAATGTCTTTCTTACCACTATGATATCACCACTGACAAAACACTTTGTTGTTGTTGCAAAGATTATTCAAGAAAGCCTATTTATAACCTCTTGAAAGAGATCTTCGAGGAAAAGTGTCAATGAATGAGAGATTCTCGTTTATTAATATTTTTTAAATACAGCACTTTCGTGACAAATCAAACAATAACTGATCCATGTTTGTTTTTCAATACAAAATGGTCAACCTCCCAATCGTCTTGTAACAATATATTTTCTTGGAAAATTTTTCACTTGTAAGGTATGAAAGATAATTAAAAATTTTTTAGTTTCATCCATAGAATTGTCACTACTCCACCGTTGTTTGTTATCACTAACCGTAACAGTTCCAAATAAAAAAAGAATACCAATTCGTACCCGGTCGACACCGACAGCAAAAAAGCAAAATTGATATAGTTGATTTCTTGACGAAGAATTTCCCACTAAATTTTTGATACAATATTCTTAAATAAGTAAATTTTTGCAGAGCAATGGGCCATGACCGGGCCGCTTAAAAAGGCTTGGTGGGCCGCAGGTTGAGTATAGCTGTTCCATAACCAAGAGTGGCGGGATTGGCTTGTCGCTGGCCTTCTGCACCTCCGGCCCAAGTCGGTGGATTTTCATGATTCAGAAAATCGGCGACGGTCATGTCGTATGAATCCCTGGAGTGTCTGTTTGGCGAAGGTACTCTAGGGCTAAATACGATTTCGCATCGCCAGATCTCAGGCCGCCTCCCTCTGGAAGCGGAAATTACTTCCTTTATGGTGCAGAGCTATCTCCTGAGGGAATGTACTAGGTCTGCAAAGGTTAAGATAATTAATATATATGTTATAATCTAATCCTCTAAGTATTAATTATCAATTTTTATTATTAAAATTATATTTTTTGCTTCATATAAATTTTTCATACATCCTTTCTAGTAATTTCTAACTCAAATGGAGATATGTAATCAATCCAAAATTGTAGTACACACTACGAGATATATCGCAGTTGTCAGTCAATGGGCTTAATAATTTTTTCTACTAATATTCTTAAACCAGTTTTATATGTATATTCTCTAAAATTTATATATAGTTCATACTAAATCCCTCCCCCCCAAAAAAAACCTATTCATTTATACGTTTGTTAAAAACCACATTCCGAACGTAGTTGAATACCTTTACATTTACATTTTACTTGAATATTATTGATGAAATATTCGAAGCATTATTCTATCACAGTTTAAAAATAAAAGAAACTGTATTTGATAAGAGAGAACAATAAATACATTATTTTGTATTCAGCAATTTATATTAAAATACAACTTGTGTTCTGCGAATTTTCTATATCTGTCGGATATATTATTATTGGTTCCATTTTTCCCTTTTGAATACATGTTTAATATAAATATTTATCTATATAACTTTATTTTTTTTTCTTTTTCGGAAACTTTGTTTCGTTAAAAATAACTAGCATTGTATATTTATTATCTTTATCCATGAGAGAATATATATTCAGCTAGACCTAATTTGTGTATCAGCGTTCCCATTTTTGAGTGTATTCTTTTCTACGCTGCATTTTCACTTCGCTGATGCTTCCTATTTGTGAAGCAATGACATGTTTAGAATTATTCCACGCTTTTGGACACTCTACTTGCTTATATTTGTTTCAAGAAACCAGTTTATATATTGTTACGTAGATCGGGGTTCATGGATTTTATGCTATCAGTTTAAAGAGGAAAAAAATTCTTTAAGAGAGATGAAAATTTATTGCAGAAAAACAATCCTTAAAATGCAGGATACAACAGTAAAATTTGCACAATAACTCCCAGAAAGTTTTCACACCTTCTACAGTGCTCAGACACAACTATCAGTATCTAAAAGTAATGCAACTATGTACTCGCTCGCGAACTGTTTAACAACTAAAGAGATACTGACTCTGTTTCAGCGAGCGACTGCTATTTATCGCCTGCGTGGGTACCTTAGAGCAGTGTCCCGCAACCTTTTTATCGCTACGGACCGGTCAACGTTTGATAATTTTACCGCGGCCCACTGAGAGTTGGACACGTTGATTGTTTATATTTTCGGTTGCTTTGATTTAACAATTTTAATTTAGTTACATTTAAATATACCTTCAGATTAAAATATAGTTACACCCAAAATGAATAAATGTGATTTAACGTGGAATATAAAGTGATTTCCGTGTAAAGTTGCACAAATCCGTGAGAAATGCACCACTTTAAATAAAATTGCAATAGTTTAATGTTCTATTGGTGGCCCGGCACCATTTGATCCATGGACCGGGGGTTGCGGATCACTACCTTAGTCGAATTTTCGAGAAAGTGTTCTATGTCGTACAACACGATGTTATAGATTTCTTCAGCAATTTCTAGAAGCATCCATATGGTCACCAAAAACGAAGCTAACTTGAATGTACCGCCAATATTTCGCCAAGTTTTAACTGAATCGTCATTATAATGTAAGGAACGGCATTGCTAGCGGATAATACAATTTTCATCACAGAATAAACACAACAGAAAGTTGGGTTATCAGCCTCGGAATCCCGGTGTTTTTTCCAATCGCGGGATAAAAATAACTTATCCCGTGATTTAATTCTTGTCTGAATTATGTTTCATCAAAATTTTCTACGAATTTAATTTTCAGAAAATCTATATAGAGAGCTTCCACTTCCGG
Organism: Trichonephila inaurata madagascariensis; assembly: GCA_019973955.1. NCBI lineage: Eukaryota > Metazoa > Arthropoda > Arachnida > Araneae > Nephilidae > Trichonephila > Trichonephila inaurata. Next base: position 262,921 of record BMAV01026248.1, on the reverse strand, counting down.
AACGAGATGGGGCTGCGGTAGCCCAGTGGTTAAGGTATTGGATCATGGTAAGCATGTCATGAGTTCGATCCCAGTACCACCCACCGTGTAGGACAAGGATGCACGTTAAATCTGTAGAGATCTCAAATGTCCTCCCGTTGGTGTGGTAGGAGAGAGGGGTGCCAGTTCAGGCGTCATCCACTTCACTTGACCATGGTTCAAGATTACGTGGTCCGTCGCCAAAAGCCCTCGTGTAACTGAACAGTGCGACGTTAATATTCACTCCGGAACGAGACATTTTGGAACATTCATTTCTGTTTCTCTGTAATAAAAAATATTGTGTTTCATCTGTCTGTGTGTGTGATGCTTATGATTTTTCTTTTCTTAATCGTCTATCATTACTAATAATTTTTTTGAATTATCATCAATACAAAAGCTGTGTTTTCTTAGATTTTTTTCTCTCTTTTTTTTTATACATCAAGAGATCACATTTGTAATATTATTTTGTATTCTCATAAGCTTTTTAAGCTGCCATTGCTGTTTGAAGCATCGAAAAGGCATTTCTTCAAAATTCTTTCTTAATATTTAAATTTTGCGAATTAACTCAATTACAGGTGAGTTATTTCAATGTGTTCTTTTTTAATCTATAGAGAAATAAATTAAATATTATTATTTTGTTATAATTATAAATATATTTTCAAATTAGATTGCATGTATTAATATTGAAATGTTGTAAAAAATATTTCAAAATGACATTTTTTGAGGAAGCTAAAAGATAGAATTTTATTGGACTGTGAAATATACAATGTATTTATTATTATTATTTTTAATATTAAAGTATGTTTATTAGAGTTCATTTTAGTGTTTATTGTGATTAATTTCTACTGCTCTCTTTTAAAAAGATTTTTAAAAAAAGGGAAGTATTTTTTCTGTGAAGTAGAAAAACTATTTAGATTAAAATTGATGTGAATCCATTCTGTCCTTTGTACGTGCAGGTATATGCGAGTTTTTCGGGAAATTTGAAAAAATATACTTCCTTGTGGAATGTCTTACCATCAATTCTCCATATATTTACCATAAAAAATACAGAGAAAATAAAATAGGGGCTTTTTATTCTGTTTCAAATTTACGGTAATATTTTGAAAAATCGCAAACATATCGATTTTTAATTCAAATGGGTCAATTTTTAATGAATTCAAATTGTATTATTTTTATTGAATTCATTATGTACTATTTTTTATTCGTTTTTTTTATGCTGAATTAAGTTTTGTTTTGATTTGTTTCAATAAATAATAATATTAAACCAATTTTTGTAATCATGTTTTCGGTTTTATTATGTTATTTCAACCATGCTAATGTGTAAGTATTTTACATAAATAATCCAGCTCTAATCTCGGGATTTGCATAATGTAATCCCGAAATCCCGAGGTTGAAAATGCAGCACGGAATTACAAACCCTAACCAGTAATATTAATGAATTAAACATCGAAATATAAATTTTTTTACGCTATTTTAAGATGAGATTAAGCATTAATTACGTAAAATTCGAAACAACGACGAACATCTTAATGCTCAAATATCTGTGCAATAAGAAATCTACAGTTAATGTAAATAGGAATAAGATTTTTACCAACATAAGGGATTATTTTACCTACCATTAAAATTTTAATTAATACTAAAAGTTTGGTAAAAAACAGTTTATTATTTTATCTAATCACCTTCCAAATTTTTATTGTAAATATGTCATTCTTTGGGAAACCATTAAGATACCATATACTAGGCCTTATCCACCCACTTTATTGGGTATTTCCTGTTGCTATGTGATTATATACATTGATTATATATTATTGATACCCAAATATCCTAGCATTAAGAATTCGATTGTATTCAAAAACATTCTTAACACTTGCTTCTTGGTTTAAAAAGGACAGAAGGATTTCTTTGGCGAAGGCATAATTATCTTTTAAGCTTCCGTGCCCCCATTCCCTCCCTCAATGTGTTAGTAGACCTCTACTCGACAAAATAAACATTCTTACCAAATTTCAAGCCTGATAGTTCAAAAATTGAAACTTTTTTAGCCATATGCCCTGGACTTCGTCCCTTCTCCCGTTTGTTGGTTGATTTCTGTAAAACCCGTTCTTAGCTGATTTCATCTCAACAAAAGGAACATACATATCAAATTTCATTACTGTTCATGTAATAGTTCAAAAACTGGAATTTTCATTTATTAATGTCCTTGAATTTCCCTTGGGAGTCGATTTCCGGAAAACTTGTACTTAGCGAATCAATATTTAACAAAAGAAACGTGCTTACCAAATTCTAAGTCTGTAGGTTTAATAATTCAAAAATGATTTTTTTTTTATTTTTGCACCCCTTAACCTCCCCCCTCCTCGGGGAACATTCTTAGCGGATAACTATAGGTAGACATGTCGATGTATCTGCACAAAGGACTTTTGTGACAGATTATTTACAGTAGTTGAAATCGCACTCGTTATAAACAAGCTTCACAAAGTTCCAATCAGTTCTACTCTCTCCTTTACCTCAATTAACGCACAATTCAATCTTCAGTTCTTTGTTTAACGTCATGGCAACATTGGTCACTTCTAGGGCCTTCTCGAGGGAGATATCGTACCTTTCATGAAATCTGTGGCCATTATGGCAACCATAGAAAATGTGACCGAGCCCTACCAGAATCTTATTCTTCTAGTTGGGAAGCGGATTCTACCTGTGAAACCCAACCTTTCTACAAGGAGATCACCGCTGCAGGGAAACCAACACACGTTGCGAGTTTCAATATTGAGTATAATTGCATTTTTGTGCACGTTTGTTATCTATAACAAAATCATAATACTTTTATCTTTATCGAATGAACCATCTCAAATAAATGTGATGTTTCAAGATTTAAATTTTAATATTATCACAAGACTCGTAAAAAAAATATAATGCTTTGTCGCTGAATCTACGAGTTTGATTTTAAAAATTGTCCCGTGGGAAAAGAACAGGTCCAATAAAAAGTCCTTTAGACGCTGAATTAATTAAAATATTCTAGTATAAGTAAATTTATCGTAAGAGACCGTTAGATATGTAAAAACTAATATACTGGATGTACGAAAACTGTGGCTACACTTTAAAATTTTAATTACAAATAAACAAAAATATGGCTTCTTATCTTTTATAAAGAAGCTTTATTGCACGCGGGACACGTCGAGTGTATTCGTATACCGTAATCTTGCTTTCTGCGTAAGCGGCTAGGTTTTGCTTTTTACACTTCGCAACGTATATCGTTATAAAGATTTCATGCCACTTATAAAATGGAGATCTTGAAGTCGGACTTCGTTTATAAGTAGTTCGAAATTAACGCTGCATATGAGTTGCACACACACACATATTTAAATTCAATAAACCATGATACAAAACTTGCGCTTATTCTTGTGGTGAAGCCCTTTTGAAACGAGAATGTTGCCCCATCTTGTTTTCATTTCACTAAACAGAATCTTTAATCTTATTTTTATGGAACTTAAAAGTACCGTAAGTGGAAATCTTTGATTATTTTTAATTCATTTTTTGAAAGTGTAGCCATACTTTCCAAACACTCTATATTTGTACCAAAACATTTTCTCCCAGTCTTTCGAGCATATATATTTTTTTAATACAACAATTCGCGACTCTTCTTTCTAGCCCGAAAAATTTCTCTTAGATTCCTTTCACTTTGTAAGTGGAGCTACTATAATGAAATGACACCATATATATATATATATAACAAAAGACAACACCAAAACAGAAACGTAAAAACTTAAATCGTTTGACGCGTTAGGGGCTCAGAAAACAGCTGCTATCGAATAGTTCAAAGCATCCTCTAATATTAATACTTGTATATTTCGCTTCTTACAGATATTCTTAAGCTTTACATAGAAGATTCGAAGGATCCATTTTTAACATGGGATACATTTAATACAAAACTGAACCCGTAAAATTATATTTCTGTAATATTTTATTCTGGTAAGTTATATGAGAATTTTGTTTCAAAATTAATAGTTTTTGTTGTAATATGTAACGTGTGTTCCAAATTCGATACATTTTTCCATTTTATGAAATCCAGTTTTATGGTGAAATGTTTCATGGAATGTGTGGCCGATATATTACAACTTTCCAATAATACATAAATAAAGCTTCTAAGATAACCTTCAGAAGATGTATTTATGTTTTTCTCAGGAACTACAAACGGCTCATAAAATATACACTTTCATATGTTACTATGGTAACCAATACGCTTCGGAATTCAAAATGTAAAAGGATTTTTTCCTCCGTCTGCTTTTACCAGTAATGATGCTAATTTACAAATGTGTATATTAAAACAAAATTTTTTACAAATTCCTCGTTTAGTTCTCTCTCTTAATGTATTAAAATTAGGGTTACACAAAAATTTAAATATATTTTAACCTATCCGTTCATGTATTATTTTAATTTATATGTAATTGGCAATTTTAAAAAAAAATGACTGAAAGCAGAATTAAATTATGAAGAATTTATAACAACCACGAGGTCGACATGTGTTTGTGTCTCGAGATTTTCAAACCGGTTATTCTTAATTCTTGGGGTACTTTGAAGCTTAAGATTTTTATATTGCGGGAAATTGTTATTTATTTTGTATTTTCTAATTTTTTTTCTCAATTTCATATAAATTTCATTAGTAACATTCAAACTGCGGTGGGGGGGGAATCTAAACAAGTTCTATTTTACTTTGTCGAATTTCAAAAAAATCTTTGTCTCTGAAAACATTATTAATCAAGTTTAAATAAATATTTTGTTTTGTTTGTGGATGTGTATATGTACTGCTCAATACAAGTGGGAAAACTGTTCTAATTTAATGTATTTTTTATTGATGAAATAAATTTTCGATTATTTAACATTTTTACCTTTGATTTAAATATATCTCTAAATTTTTATCATCCTTTTACTATTTTATATCCTGTTTTTGATTTAATAATTATTCATTTTCTCTTTGAAAGTGAAATAGGATTATAAACATTCATATTGTTAAGAAATTTTCTGCTACATTTATGCTTTTAAAATAGCAACTGTTTGTAGAAAAAATGAACTTGAAGCGTGGTTTCAAATTTTAGAACTAATATGTAATTAGTTTTAAAGGAATTTGAGTTTTTCTGAGTATTGTTGGTCTCAAAACCTATGCCTTTCAAAAGCCTCTTTCTCGAACTATTATTTTTTTGTCAATCCAGTTGTTTTCCATTCCCTAAGGGTTTTTTTTCGAGTTTAATAGATAGTCTTGAAATTTTTTGATGATACTGAAAGAACTATCAAAGTGAGTGTGGGGATTTAGATCTGAGGGCAGTAAAATTATTTTTTTAAATGCCCACCTTTGGATTTTTAGTTTTTATATCGGGTTTTTAGAACAAATATAATTATAAAAATTCAACACAACAGAATCATATTTTAAATTCCATACTAATTTAAGTGAACTTGTGAATACAAAGAAAAGGGAATTAGATTCCGTTTGAATTTAATATAATTAATATTCTAGTTTATCAATCTTGCTTCTATAAGTTATCTATACCAAATTCGCCACAAAAAAATCCAAACATATCTAAACTTGCATTCTGTAGTAAAAGATAATTATTATTTTACATAACACTTAAAATTAAAAATATTGCTAAGATAATAGAGAACCTATAAAAAAAGAGAAAATTATAAAGATGTTATATACTTCTATATCTTTGTTTATACGTGTATATATTTGAGCTCTTAAGTTTTCTGTTGAGTCATGATGTCTTCTAAGCCCCGACATGTAAAGGAGCTGAAACATATCAATATGGTGAGAATTAGTCATAGGATTGCCGTGTCTGCAAATGCTTGTGTGCCAAAATGCAGCCCATTTTTGAAAAAAAGATTATTATATTTGTTATGGTTAATAAATCAAAAATCTAGAAATGAAATAATTGAAAAAAATATTACGAAGAATTCCATTGATCGATATTAACAAAAAGTATAAATAATAAGTTAACGAATTCACCAATTAAGGAGTTGTATGTAAATAAGTTTACATTTTAATACATTTAAATCGTTATTATTGATAAAGTAGTTCTCTGAAATGCTTTTTTCGAAAAATGGTGCCAAATAATGACTCTCTCCTGGATGTAAAATTTTAACAAATGAGACAAAAATAAAAATAAAAAATTAAACTGATTCTGGTGCTTTCTTTTTATTATTTCCAACTCCTTCTTAAATCACAATTCAAGTACAAAAATCGAAATTGATTCAGAGATTCCCCGCGCCATTTGGCGGCAATTGGAATTAGAAAAAAAAATTATTCACTTTCAAGGTACTTGACTTACAAAATGTCTTACGGCCGGAGAAAATTAATATTTCTCTTTTTCTTTTTGATTGTCCCTATTAAGTACTTCAAAGTGAAATGAGTTTTCATTTGTGCTGCTGATTTGAATTTCATCGCTTTAAACGATTTTCGAATGTAAAGTCATTTTCGTTATGGCGAGATTTATTGATTCTTGGAGAACGTTTAATTTTATTTCACATTACCACCCAATTTATTTGATTTTGTTCATTTTAGTGAATGTTTTAACATTGATAATTACTGTCCTGTTCGTTATTTTTTGTTTTGTGTTTAAAGTACTTTAAAGTGAAATTAAATTCCCATATTGCTCAGCTAGGATTCGAATATTTCATTTTTTATTTCAGTATTTTTTTTTTTATGTAAATATATTTTAATAAAAACACTAAGATTAAAAATGAATGCAATCAAAGTCATCCAAATGGTGACTTTTTAAAAAGTGATACCAGCTTCCGGGAAATGTACTAGATCTGTAATGGTAATTACCAATCCGTAGCCCCATTTGAAAGAAAAAAATGTTATAGGTTCATAAACAAGATATCTAATGCAGTGCTTCTCAAACTTTCAATATTAGTGACCCAACTTTCATTAATAATTTTCCTCGCACCCCCTCCCCCCCATACAATGACAATGTGTTGAATACAATAATAATGAACTTTGACACTAAAAATACAATACGCCCTTAATTATAAGCCTTACACAAATTGTTAAAATAAATATTAAATTTTGTATGTGTTGCTTTTATGTAATAAATATATCTTAACTAACTTTAGTTATTAGTATAAGTATCATGTGTGTGTTACTTTTCATACTTCAGAATATATTTTGTTTTGCTTCTTTCGGTACATTAATAATTTTTTTTTAATAATAATTTATTTTCGACTTACTAATATACTCGCGCCCCCCCCCCCCCAAGGGAATGCGCCCAACAGTTTGAGAAACCATGCTCTAATGCGATACATAAGTAATTCCAATTTCAATGGAAATAAATTCATGACGGTCACGTGATAAAGGCAATCATCAATCACGTGTTCTCCATTGAGTTCAAAATTAACATTAGACTTGTATTTTCTATTTAAAATTTTACAAAATTTCAAATCTGATAATTGGAGAAAGAGGTTCTAGCATTAAAATTATTCATAATCTTTACAGAATTAATATATATATATATATATTTAAAATTAATACGCTTAAAACGTTTATTTTGATTACCTATGTTACCTATTGCAGTTATCATGTGACTATGACGTCACTTGAATTTAGCCCATTGTATGACTATGCTGTAACCTTTTTTTTAAGAAAATTACTAATATTAAAAATAATCAGCTACTTTTTTTTTAAGAATATATTATTAAACCAATTCTGGGGGAAAAAAGAAGTCATTTCGGCAAGGTATTATTATTTTTTAAACTTTTCAAAAAATTATAATTTTTGAAGAGTATTTAAAATTTTTATGTAAAATATTTAATATTTTTTAAGTACTTCAAACGATTTATACTTTTGGGGATATTGGAAACAAAAGTTAACTTGGCGTTCAAAATCTGATTATTTGTAGAATTCTAAAAATTATTTATGTGAATCAAACCCCTCTCCTCCTAAAAAAATCCCTTAAAATTTCCAAAATAAAACTCTCAATCTCTTAAACACATAATTTAAATACATATGTTTAAAACTTTTATTAAACATTACTTAAATATTAAAGTGTTTAAAAAAATAAAGTACTATCTTGCATTTTTTTAAAGTTTTGAAGAATAAGAAGCACTTAATCCAGCGTTTCTCAAACTGTGGGGCGCACCCCCTAGGGGGCGTGATAACCTTATATGGGGGGGCCGAGTATATCGAAAAGTCAAAAGCAAATGATTAACTAAAAAAATTATTAATTAATTAAAATCAAGCAAAACAAAATCCATTCTGATATAATAAAAAAAAATACGCATTTACACTGATATAATACACTTATGAATGTATCAGTACTGCACAATGTATTGCATAGTTAATTTTTAACACTACTAAGTCAAGAGCAAGTTTAATTATTACCAGTGATCCTATGGGTATGTCATAAAGTTATATACAGAATTTAATACTTATCTTAATAATTTGTACGGTTTATAACTAAAGTCGTATTGTAGCTATAGCGTTAAAGTATATTATTATTGAATTCAATATATTGTTATTGTATTAAAGAAGGGGTGCGATGAAAATTATAATTGAAAATTGGGTTGCAAGTGCAGAAAGTTTGAGAAGCACTAACTTAATCAATAAAAATAAAAGTCTGTTGTTGTTAACTTGTCCAAGTAGTGTAGAGAAATTTAATGACACCGAAGGTATACAAAATTAACCTTGAAGACCTTTGATGAATAAAGTAGTTGATGATCCGTGGGTTTTAGGTATATATTGTGTTGTTGCTTCTAATGCCACCTGTCTGACGTAGTCAGATAGAGGTCCACGAAATTAATCTTTGCAAGGGGCGAGAAGTACGCCAGTCACTGGCCTTAGCCTTGAGCACCATACAGGTGACAGTACGTTTTAGCTCGGAGAAATTCCCGAAGGGATAATGGAACATTACGATATATGGCGCCACCATCTATCGCTACCTCCACAATTTAGGCATGGAACTGAAGGGGAGGGGAATATTCTCCAGTTCCCTGCACTCGTGATTCAGCCCACAAGACTTTCGGACCCAATGATTTAACGAGTACGTACTCCGTGTGTACTCGGAGGGTATTTAGTGGCATCGGGAATCGAACCCAGGCCTTCCAGTCTGGAGTCCGATGCTCTAACCACTAGGCTACCCACGACCTCAGGTCTATATTGTAGTTTAGCCAATATAGAAGGATAATTAAATATATGGCTAGGAGAAAGTTGAATGTTAGAACAGTGAGGACAAGTATTGTGCAACTTTGGTCATCAGGGGATATTTTCATCCCTTTAAAGAGTCTTCTACATAGTCTGACTATGGCGGTTGAAATTACGCGGTTGCAGTTCAGTTTTGAAATGAAGTTCTTATTAACTGGATGGAAGGTGAGTCTACGCCTAGCTATTGCATCAGTAAGGGTAAGCCTGTTATTTGAGGGGAATTTGAAATAAAAATATTGAGAAACGCATTTAAAATGTGTAGAGGCTGTAATCTCTTTTTCAATTACTTTCTAAATGTTTCTCAACGCTGTGCTTCGCATTAACAGCCAATTATCTCGTTTCTCAATACATTAAAACCAAGCCCAGTGCGTCGGGGTAAAACAAAGGAACTCGCTTTTCTTAACATGAAATTCGGTCCAGCGCCTTCACACTCCAAAAAAAAAAAAAAAAAAAAAAAAAACCAAGGGACTATCCTTTCCCTGTCCGTCTTGTTCAAAGGTTAATCACCTTCTCTTTTCAAAATAGCAACCCAACCCCATTGATGCGGACAGAGAGTAGCACCAAACATTTTATAATCTACTGCCAACAGTAGCCAGACACTGCAGGAGCATAGATTTTTTTGTGACTAATAACTCTCAGAAAACCTTCATATATTTTTAAAACAAATAAAAAGATTACATTTTTAAGAAACTAAAAAACACCGTTGTATAATTAATCGAACAAAATTATAACTTAATCTTTTAGTCGCCAAATCTGGAAGAGGGATCTAGAATTAGTCGCCAGATGTGGGATGGGATCTGAAAATGGGAAATAATTAGTCCTGATGATCCTGATCAGGACAATGGAATAAAATTATTAAATTACTGTATTGTCATCAGTCCTAGACAAGTGAGCAAAATTTCGAATTATTCTGACCTTTCAAAGTGAGTAAGTTTTTTGAGTTCAAAGATTCCGTTACATACAAGTAAAATTTATTAAAAAGTGTTAATAATTAAATTAAAATATTTTGATGCTACTGTGATTTTCTAATAAGTGCAATAACGCACATATCCATTTCCTAATTATACCTTTAGCCACTGGGAACGACTATTGGCTTTTAGTTACCTATAAATTGTTCAGTTGCGATGCAATTTACTCCTGCTTTCATCTCTAATAAAAATTAATTTTAAAAGTATATAATCCGTATTAATGTTTTACTCGATTGCAGTATTTTTAATAACATAATTCAACGGTGAACAATTGTTTTGGCTGGAGGGCACCATTATGGAAGCGGAAGATACCTGAGAGCCCCATCTTTTAAAAATGATTGCACTCATTAGTTAACCTGTGCGTCACGTAAAAAGATATAAATTGTACCATTAAAATAAATTAAAGTGAGTGAAATCAGTTTTATTTAATTTATTAATGGCGCTAATTTCTTGTCATCTGTAGCTGCAAACACATTTAATTTTAGATTCGGTTTAATAGAAAAATTTACTCTGTCACATTTTTCTATAATTTTTTTTAAAATCGGGAGGGAGATAGCTTGTTGAACTTCCTGAGCCATCTTGCATCTATGTTTACCCTTGTGGATCGTCCTGCAAGAAAGGTTTTGCTGACAGGTACATGCCAAGCAAAGTATTGAGAAGATTTTCCAAGTGAATTTCTTCATACGAATAAATGAAAAATTTTCCATTCAATTATATTTTAAAAACCATTATTTCCATTGTTATAGATTTTATAAGTTAACCTTCAACAAAAAATCATAACGAACGCGTGATTAATTTTTTTTTCTTTCATTTTTGAATTAAGTCCACGGAAGTCCAGTTTCTTATCTTTTGTCAGCCTTTTCCTTAAAAGAATACTGAAAATTCTCTCAAAAACGAATGGTTACTGTAACCTAGTAGTCAAGGAAATGGACTCGTGGCCGGCGTGTCACGAGTTCGAGTCTTATACCACTGAAGACCCGCCTTGCAGAGGGGGCCGATGCACGTTAAATAAGTCGAGGCTCCAACGTCCTCCCGATGGTACTGTGTGGAAATTAGGAGAGGGAGGGACAGCTCAGATGTCGTACTCGTCTCTTGAACATGGTTCAAAATGACGAATCCGTCGCCAAAAACCCTCGTGTAGCTGAAGAGTATGACGTTAATTTTCACTCACTCACACTCACGAACTCGTAGCCAACGTTGTCGATTAGACTCTCCGTGCAGAGGGACTGACGCATATTAAATATGTCTAAGCTCAAATGTCTTCCATTGGCGTGGTGTGGAATTTTGGAGAGTGAAGTGCATGGTCACACACTAGACCTTGGCTCAAAATTATGTGGACCGCCACCAATAGCCCTTGTGTTGATTTACAGTGCAACGCAAATTAAAATTAAATCAAAAGCGAAATTGAATCACCCATGGGGACCACAACTCAAAATTACGAGGTACCTAGTTAAAATTTAACTTTACCCTCTCATCATAATCAATAAAACAAGTCTAAAGAAGTTATTACTTCAAAAACATAGTGAATATTAAAAAAAAAAGTCTTAAAGTTTTAAATACATGATTATCGTAAAAAATAAAAACCCGAGGAAAAAGCTATTTAAATTTTATGTCAGTAAAATGTGTGAACGAGCTAAATGCAGATGTCACGAGCTCTAGTTTCGGTTTTAACTTCGACAAACTGTTAAGATTGTCGAATAACTGGCTAAATAACGTAGTTAAAGCCACGAAACTTTGTACACATATTTCGAAAAGCCGCCCAATTAAAATGAGATAATAAGAAATTTTATATTTTGGTCATTTATATCTTTCAAAATTTGAGTCATTTTACTCCCCATACCATAAATAGCAAGAAAGGTTAACATAGTGAATTTAATATATAATGATACGTAATAAATATTTCACAGATTTTAAAATTTTTTTAGTCCTACAGCATTCAAAACATTCGCAAAACAAAAGTTAATGTACCCCAAACTTTAAAATATAGCCAAATGTACGACAATTTTGTCTAATTTCATTTCCATGTCTGGAGTACTTATTATGGAAGCGGTTATTAAGATCAAAAAAAAAATTAAACATTTATATAGTCTCAGATGCAGAATATTACTGACATTCACTTTGGATCATTTTTGAGAATAATCATAACAAATAAAATTTCTTCTCAAAGTAAGTAGGGGGGGGGAAGAGAAGCGTCAGTAAATATACATTAATTTTAATTTTGTTTTGTGCTTATATACCCTTTTTTTTAATTTAAAATAAGCGTGCACTTTTTTGCAGGTCCGTGTTAAATTAAACCATATTTACTTTAGAGGGTGTTAATGTGAAATAACTGTTCCAAAAAACTTTTTTCATCGTTATCATTTTAGATATTTTATTTAAATCTTAATTTAATTTTAGGTTTTTTTTAAAAACATATTTCTTTTTTTAAAAAAAAAATTATAAACTTGCTGGCGATCCCTGCACGAGAATGTTTAATCAAAATTTGATATGTTGTAGAGCTAGAGAAAGTTCATAATTAACTATTACATACATAACTAAGCTCTGATTTATGAAATTTTCTATAACATTATGCTGTATATTTTGGAAATATTGAGAGTTATATAAACATTTTTGCAGTCCCTAAAATATTTTTTTCACAAACTTCCAAATCTGGAAAACGTACGCTTAAATCCGTATAAACATTGTTATTGGTTGTAATGTGGAGAAATCTGTTATACATATAATAAAGGTTTTTTGCCTTTAATATTTAATAAATTGATTAAATTTGTTCTTGGAATCAGTCAGGTTTTTGGCCCTTTAGAATCCTGAACCCCCTCAATAGGGAGGTGTACGTTACGCCACTGGTGGCCACAGGTGAGTTAATAATACGAGAATAGGAAACAAGTTCTAATCTCTTTAATTTTTTAGTAAAAATTATAAATTAAAGATACCTCTTCATATCTCTAATTTATTAAATCATTGACTGTAACGGAGAATATCAGCCCCCCCCCCTGCCGGAAAGGCAGGGTTTGGGGCCCCAAGCAGGATCCTACAAGGGGGTATGTACTTGGTGTCAGTCCAGCTTTGGGCCCCCCGCGATGCGGGGGTTGCACGGGGGATGTTATATCACTAATGACCTCTCTTACGAGAGTAAGACTTTGTAATTCTTTTTTAAAAATAAAGGTTTCTTCCTGTACTAAACAAGTATTATAAAAAAAAAATTAAGTCAATTCCTACTTAGATCAACAAAGAAAAGTTTTATTTTAGCTACTTTTTATATTAAATAGTTACTATTAATATAGATATGTTTATACATATGACAGAATCACAACATTAAGTGGTAATTAGTTTTTATTAATTATCATTTAAGTATCGTATTGTCATCCAAAACAATCGTGTCTATAAAATTTCAGTTCAACTGAATGCTTTAACACGTGAGAAAAAAACCTTTTCAAGTTTTGACACAGGTCGCCAAAAATGATGCCAATGTGGCTGCATTTGTAATTCTTTGAGTAATTAGTTTCAGTCAATTAATTTTAATTAGTTATAGTTAAATTATCGTATTTTTACCCAAAACAACAGGGTATAGAAAACTGCAGCTCAAACGAGTGCTTTAAAATGTATTTTATTAACAATTAAAAATTGCACAGATAAACAAATCTATAGAGAGCACTAGAAATTGAAAAAGTATAATGACAAAACCATTCCAGTGTACAAGGGCCCAGCAGTTGAAAAACACTGTAGTAGATAACAGAAGTCATCACTATTACATCATAGCTCACTGAACGCAGAAAAAATGTCCCACCATTTCACTAGAGCCGTTGGCAAAATTGAAAAAGAGTCAATTAGCTCAAGACCAGTCATAAATCGAGTTAAATTTACTTTAACTGACAGTGTAACACCACGACGAGCAGTTTTAACTCGTATCAAGTTTTCTATAAATAAGGAGGACGCCCTCTCTGAAAAACCAGGCAATGCTAATGACAGCAGCAAACTGTCTCAAGGTCACATAAACGGGAACTTCATGAGGAAGACAAAAATCAAAAATACTGCACGGGATAAAATTGTACTTAAAACAAGTAATATAAAAAAAAATTAAGTCAATTCCTACTTATGTCAATAACGAAAATTTTTAATTTAGTTACTATTTATTCAATAATTACAATTACCATAAAATCCCGTGTATAATAAGCGACCTATAATTTTAAGCTGCAAATTTAAATTTTTAGGTATATTCGCCGTATAAGGCTCTACCCCTTTTTTTACGAAGGAACCTGAAATGTATGTGAGCAATGTTCATATGTTTCGAAGAAATATTTTCGAAATATTATTCCAAGTCTTAGAAAAAACTAGCATACTTCGAGAACTACAACCCTTTTAGTTCATGACGTATATCATTTCTTTTAAATTAACAGTATTTCGATATATGTAGATGCTTATTTATGCGCATTTTTTATTTTTATTTTTAAAGCTCTTATTTTTATACCC
>BMAV01026248.1:152748-247887 GCA_019973955.1 Trichonephila inaurata madagascariensis | reverse complement strand
AAAAAAAAATTAAGTCAATTCCTACTTATGTCAATAACGAAAATTTTTAATTTAGTTACTATTTATTCAATAATTACAATTACCATAAAATCCCGTGTATAATAAGCGACCTATAATTTTAAGCTGCAAATTTAAATTTTTAGGTATATTCGCCGTATAAGGCTCTACCCCTTTTTTTACGAAGGAACCTGAAATGTATGTGAGCAATGTTCATATGTTTCGAAGAAATATTTTCGAAATATTATTCCAAGTCTTAGAAAAAACTAGCATACTTCGAGAACTACAACCCTTTTAGTTCATGACGTATATCATTTCTTTTAAATTAACAGTATTTCGATATATGTAGATGCTTATTTATGCGCATTTTTTATTTTTATTTTTAAAGCTCTTATTTTTATACCCAGCGTATAACGCGCACCTATAAATTTCGGTCTTATTTTCTGTGTTAAAAGTGTGTGTTATACGCCGGATTTTACAGTAATATAAATATGTATATACATATGACATAATCAAAATATTAAGTGGCAAAATAGAATGCAATTTCCTCATTTTCCTTTTAATATAGGGTGTTGAACTATTATTTTCGTTTGTTACTATTTATTAATTAATTAAATAGAATTAATTTTTGGAAAATTGCATTAAAATCAAGTGCCATCCACTACAAGTTCAAAGAAATGTATTTCAACTTGAGTGGATGAATAAAAAGTATTTTACTATCATGATTGAAAATTTGAACAATATATATATATAGGGAAAGTGTGAGCTACTAGTAGGAATTGAAAAGGTTTAAGAGTTATCCCCGAACATATTGAAATAACCAAATTCGGTCAAAAAATAAATTTTTTGTTTTTTATTTTATTGAATAGAGACAAAACATATTTTATCTAATATTACTACTACATACTTAAAATATTTCTTATTGTATGAATATTTTTTGAGTTATGGTCTTTTGTTTAAATAATGGTCTCGTGAAGAATGCCACATTTCTTATAATAATTACTCAATCAGTTCTAAAAATTTTTAAGTTTAATAAAAACTTTAAAATTTTAGTACATTCTCTAGATAAATTCATCTAATTTATTTTAGTAGTAACACTTTTATACTTATATAAGTTTATTACTTTTTTCTCTTACTTTGAAGTTTTTCAAAAATATTGCTAAAATTTCACTTATAATTGAGATTTTTGTAAAAGTTACATGATTTCTTAAAGAAACTATTAGCCAAATATGATTATTTATTGTTATTGATTCTTAAAGATATTTTAGTATGCTGTTGTTTAAAAAGGTACTCGGAACGTGTTCGGATACCTTAAGCACTATTTTTAGCGATGTACATCACTAAAACACAACAATAAAAAAAATTATTTTCTTTCAGTTTAAAATTATACAAGTTAATAATTTATCAATGATTAAATGCTTAACTAATTACTTACAATTATATAACTATTATATATTTAATTAATTACTCATTATTTGTCATTAGTCAATTATTTAATGCCATTAATGTTAAGTATATACACAACACACATAAAGTAAAGCAGTCAGCGTAATTAGCCATCATTATACCGGATGGGCGGGTACAGTAATAAAGTAAAAAAAAAGAAAAACATTTGCTTTTTTAATTAAATCCAACGAATTTTTCCGCAAATTAAAAAAAATATAAGCATTCCTTTCAACTCTGTTTACATTTGTCAATTCTTCTTAACAATTCAAAGCACTATGAATTATGTATTTTGACCGAGTTTTCGGATCAAAATTATTGCTGCATTTCATGAAGGAACGGAAAAGAATTTCGATTCATTAAATAAATAAAAAAAAACGCGTTAAGTAAGAAAAAAAGTTACAATTTAGAAATATTCTGATATAAAAAAATGTGCTAATGATATATATATAAAATTAATTAATATAAATAAAAAAACACACAAGTTAAAAAGGGAAATATTTCCCCTCATGATAATAAAGGTTTCTTAGTATTTACTTTAGGATTCTATTTAACGCTCGTATTTTCTTTTAAGAGTTATTCGAACAATTTGTTTTATTAAATATTTTTTAGATTCTAACTAATTCGACGCATTTTTTAAAAAATAATTTCGTTGTGTGTGTGTGTGTGTGTGTGTGTGTGTGTGTGAAAACACAAAAAAATAAATCGGTTTTTTTTTTTTTTTTTTTTTTGTAAAAGTTGTCATTTTAAAGAAATGACTAAAATAAATAACACATGTTTCTGAAACTAATTAATTTGATAAGCGAATAAGAACAAAAAAAACCATCGAAGTAAAAAAAAAATTATAATGGAATGAAATATTTATCTGTAGAATCAATGTTTCCTGCCATTACAATATTTCTTTGTTCTTCGAAGCATTCGAATGAAAAGCAGTTCCGTTCTATTTGTTAATCAGGAATGATTCGGTTCTGCTTGTTAATTATCTCACTTTGAAGTGCTTTAACTAAGAAATTAAACTCCGGGTAACCATTAATGTGGGAGATGATGTTTAAGAAGAGTCTTTCAAAGCCAACACTTTTTGCACTGAACGATTTTTGTTTTTGTTTCAAGGTTTATGACGGAAATGATAATAATTGGAATTTTGCTTTTCGATTTCTAGTAATTCATATTTATTAATATGAATTCTAGTAATTCATATTTATAAATTAATATCGAAATACCTTAATTTTAGGATGTAAGTGTACTGTTTATTATATTCGACAGAAGAGGGAATTTAAAATGTCATTTTATATTAAAATCGCTCACAATACTGAAATATTCCGAGATATATCATTAGCTACTGAAGTGGGTTTCAAAATATCAGAATTCAGTATATTGTTGCAAATTTGCGTAGGGGATAAGCTCCCGACGACTCCCGATTAATAACAAATTTGGAATAATAACAGATTTAGTAATGGACGAGGACGAACAAATGACTGCACTAAGACTAACCGACGTATAAAAACAAAGAAATATTAAATAGATTATTTACAGTTGTGTAACAACGAACTTAATAAACAAGCTCTACAGAGCTCCAGAAACAGCCCTCTAGAATAGTTCCACAAGCATGACCTCAGAGAAAATTTCTTATCGCAGACAACGCGAAGGCTGAACTCTGATTTTCCTATCTAGACCTTTATGTAGCCTTATTGAAATTTCCAGAAGGGTCGAACTCAAGAGACTTCTTGATGGTTCCTTAACTGTACCACTTTTTTTTCTTCTAATTTGTCACCAATCTGGAAATCTTGGTCCCATCTTCTCGGGTTCATCATAATCATACTGGGAAACAAAACTTATAAACGCAACATTGCCATAAGGAGAGCACCACACGTTGCGCGTTTTGAGATAAATAAACATAAAAATGCTTGAGACTTGAACTTCTTAAATAAACTCAGATTTTAACTGAAATGTAATTATATTTAAATTTAAAAATAATGATTATTACTCATCCGTTTCCCAAAATACATAGCTCTGTCAATACTTTTTGAGTAAGATTTAGAATAACTTCTGAGAAAAAATTGTTTTTAACAATGAAAAACACATGAAAGCAGATACAAAATTAGAGGTTTTATTCCTGATTACTTCTCCCAAAGCGACTAAAATTTAAATCAATTTATAACACATTTAAAACATTAAGACGGGCTTTAGAATCATAAAAGAGGCGTTTGTGTGGCTTTCGAAAAGTGGGCGAGACTAAAATTTATGTATCGAATCTCAGAACTATGTTTTAACTTTCCATTGGAAGTAAAACTAAACATTTCACTTGTTCTCCACCTGCGAAATTATATGCCATTTCTGATGCGTTTGACGAAGCCAAGACTGCCATCTTGTTTATGACGTAGGGAGACAAAGAACCCTATTGGTAGGAATTTCGAGTAATCTTAATTCTTTCGAGCAGTTATTTCAGTTCACTAGGAAAATATTGTTCGAAGGCGTTGCTATGGCAACTGGGTAGATGTTGCTCAAAGGGGTAACTTGAAAAAAAATTGCTCGAAATATGTATACGTGTCATAAACCTTTAGATTACTAGCAGCAACATAATAACGAATTCAAATATTGCCCTACCATAACAACAAAAAAAAAAAAAACAAGATGACAAACAGTCACGTGACTTTAATTGTTGACATTTCGAGTGCGTGCACCAAATACATGATTTTAACCATTCGATCTAGCTTGTCTACCTAATGAATTACACTTTCGCAAATTTTCTTGACGGTTAGAATTGTAACAATAAGTATATAATGCAGGAGAAATGTTATCATCAATATATATTATAAAAGAAAGTGTACAATGTGGGGGGCGTAGCTCTAAAACTCAGAAACGAGTCCCAGTACGATCAAAGAAATATGGTGTAGTAGCCCTCTACCCCCCTCCATGAAGAAGGTCTCGTTTTTACCTGAATCGACCCCCAAGGGGCGGTGCGAGAGCTTATGGGATGTTACAGATAAATATTCCCATTTTTGAACTATTAGACCTACATACATGAAATGCAGCAGACGCGTTCCTTTCATGGAGTACAGATACAGTATAAAATGGGGGGGGGGGGGCGAAAATTGACCCCACCGCGAGGGCTTAAAATGCGTTACAGATAAGTAATAAGTTCACTCATTAAAAAAATATTTTTCATTTTCCTATACATTATTTTGTACCAGGTTTTTCTCCCCTTACAATTCAAATATTAAATCAAGAATAATATTTTTTATTTTTAAAAAATAAACCCTTGAGAAGAGCGGGTACTTCAGCTAGTATATTATAAAATACTGTGTGTTCAATTACAGTATTTTGAAATTCAGGCACATACGTATTATTGCAACAACCGCCAACTCTATCAATAACTCTCCAAGATGACAACCTGGATTTTCTACGTGTCGTACGTGCTGAATTAGCAACCATGTGCTTTGTTTCATATAATGTCGCCAATAGGTTGCAATAATACGTAAGTACTGGAATTCATTGTCACATATCGAACCCTTTTATCGAATTGTTATTCTGATCT
The DNA here is from genome assembly GCA_019973955.1 of Trichonephila inaurata madagascariensis. Taxonomy (NCBI): domain Eukaryota; kingdom Metazoa; phylum Arthropoda; class Arachnida; order Araneae; family Nephilidae; genus Trichonephila; species Trichonephila inaurata. The sequence goes on along the minus strand of BMAV01026248.1, from coordinate 242,912 downwards.
AGATCGATGTCTGCGAAAGGAGACTATAGAGTAGAAATAACAGACAAGAAGAGAAGGAATACATGTAAAGATTTCCCATCCGTCCACTGCATTTCTTACAAGATATCATGAATAATGTTGTATGGAATGGCATCAGTAACTATAGATTCCCATGACGCAATTCGAAAAGCAGGGGTTCAATGCGATTCATTGTATTCCGCTCTGCAGAATTAACTTAATACCTGTATAGGAAGACCACAGTTAGAATCGAATGTAGAGTACCTTCATTGGATTGTGTGTGTGTTGCTTTTCCGTAACTAATTCGTGTTTGTCAAGCGATTTCCTGTCTTAGATCATCTATAACTTGACGAAAAATAAAATGTATATTTTATCATTAATGCAAAATATGAAAAAAATGGAGAATATACTTTTTTTTTAAAAAACTTTGCCACACAATTCTTAGTTTCTGTTTGACAACTCGAAACAATGTTTTCTGTAAAAAAGAAAAATAATTATTCTTTATTTCTATTACTTTTATTGAAAGTTTTATTGTTGATTTATCATATGTTGAAAATTACATTAGAATTTGTGAAGTTAATTTAAACAAGTAATATAAAAACAATTTTTTAAAGTCAATTCCTACTTAGGTCAACAAAGAAAAAATATATTTGAGTTACTTTTTATTAAATAGTTACAATTAATATAAATATGTATATACATATGACAAAATCACACTATTAAGTGACAAATTAGAAAGCGGTTTTCCTTGCAATTTTCCTTTCTATATATGGAGTTGGACTATTTTGTTTGTTTGTGTTACTATTTATTCATTAATTAAATATAATTATTCTAATAAAATAGTATGTGGTAAAAAAGAAATCCCTTTCTTAGAAATTTGGCCATCCCAGGTGGGATTCGAACCCTCGACTCTTGGTTTAGAAGTCCATCGCGCTACAGGGACACAACGAAAAATCTTCCTTTCTATATATGGTGTTGGACTATTATTTTTGTTTGTTACTACTTATTCATTTTTTAATTAAATTAATGAATTAAAAAAAATATTTGAATAAACTATAAACACATCAAGTGTCATCCACTTAAACTTTAAAAAATGTATTTAAACTTGAATGGATGAATAAAAAGTATATTATTAACGATTGGAAATTTAAACAAGATTATATATATATATATATATATATATATATATAGGTCAATTCTCTACTAACAAGAGATCCCATCCAAACAATAAACTCGACAAACACATAGACAGCAGGAAAATCATACAATGAAGGACAAAAGAGTAATCGAGATAATAAATATAAAATGGATGCTGCAGTGCCATGAACAATACTGACTTAGGACAGTTAGTATATAAAAATTAATTTATATAAAAGTGGGGTTGAACATGTTTTTTGGCCAGCCAACCTTCCCCCTTTATTTGTAAATAACACTGAGCAGAAACCAATAGGAAATAATGGATAGAAATATCTAAATCCATTACAAAATAGAGGTAACTTACCTAAAAATTGCACTTACAAATGCAAAGCCCGCGCTAAATCTGAGTGGAAACATTCAATTTGTTGCCAGATTCTATACCCTAATACAGATTTAAATCAAAAGAGTGGCTGAAATGTAGCACTTAACAAGAGATTACAAATGGAAATAAAAATTAAAAATAGTTGCATATTATAGCATAACTATAATAACACCAGAGTAAATATGAATAAAATAATAGTAAGTAATTTCTAATCTAATATTAGACTATGGAGATAACTATATCAAAATATTTGTTTATAGTAATAAGCTATTATCAATCGCATAATTTTAATTCTAACTATTTTGAATAGCTTTATTTATATAACTATTAATAAAATAAATTGGGTATTTCTGATTTAAGCAATATTTAGTAAAATGTGTATAGTTATTTATAATGTCTGATTTTTTTGACACAAGAAATTTATTACGTTGTATATAATTAATAACAATATTTCTGAATATAGAAACATGTACATTACTCTCCCAATGAGGAACTTTTATAATATTGAAATTAAATTCTTCTCTTTTATCATAAATATTAGAAACTATTATATTTTCATATAATTTGACATGTATGTCAAGAAAATTTGCTTCATTGTTGTTATTATTTGTCTGTATTAAATTAAGATATTGTGGATAAAAATTAATGTTAGGTATAAAATTGGCTTGTTTGCCAAAGATGATTATATCATCTATATAACGATAAATATAAAATTTAGAATTATTAATATAACTACTTTCAAAATAATGTAAGTATAAATTGGCAAGACAGTTGCTCGCAGGGCCACCTTGTGGCAATCCTTTAATCTGCTGATAATAGTTACCTTTATGATATATATAGTTCTCTTTAAGTACAAACCTAAGTAGTGAACCAAATCTATCATAATTAACATTATTAAATAAATTGTCTTTATGTAAATTTACAAGAATATTAATCAAATCATCAATATTAATAGAGTTAAAGAGATCTTCAAAATCTAAACTATAGACTGAATAAATTTTTTTATCTTTCATTTTCTCAACAAGTGATTTGCTATTTTTAAGAATGGCTGAGGATATAAGGTTATTTATTGTTTCATGCAATATTTCATGGAGAATTTTGCCTGTTTTGCTGATATATGTATTAAAACCATTTGTAACTGTCCTAAATTTAACTGGGTCTTTATGAAATTTGGGAGTTAGAAATATATGTGGAAATTTAAAATTATTATTAATTTGAATTTTTAACTTTTTATGAAAAGCCAAGATACGTTTATTTATTTCTCTATCAGAAACAGAAGACTTAATAAAAGCTGTATTATTATCGAAATAATTGTTGATCAATAAATTATAATAGTATTTACATATGATTGCAAAATTTCCTGGCACTTTATCAACATAAACTATAATAAATTTATTTTGTAAATTTTTAATCTGACTTTTAATATTATTAAAAAAGATTTTATTACCTATACCATAGTTATATTTATTAAGCTGCTTTGTAATTTTATCTTTGAATTCTGTGAATGCCTCTATAGGCATACTATATTTAATAGCTATTTTGTATATAAAATGCTCAATATCATTATATAACTGATTTTTGATAATTTTATTATTATTCGAAATCATTAATCTAAAACCAGTACCTTTATTCATAATATTTCTAAGATTATTGTCTTTTACAATATTGAGATCACCAGTAACAACATGCTTGTGATGTTGATCAATGAAATCTTTAAATTCACTACATTTACATATTAAGTTATCTTGCTTTATAGGCACATTATAGTTAAAAATTGATCTACCTATTTTTTTATTGTATTTAAAAGCTTTTTTAATAGTGATATTTTGTATTGGGAAAGATGACATGTGTTTTTTAAATATGTCAGAAAAATTAACATTATCATATGATTTATTCATATATAAAAGTGTACAGTATTCTATTTGATAATCCTTATTTACATTAACATTTATGTTATGTTTATATTTCAAAAATTTATGAATGTCCTTAATAATGTGCAAAGCATATATATATATATATATATATATATATATATATATATATATACAGAGAGAGAGAGAGAGAGAGAGAGAGTAGAGAGTGAACCAATAGAGTAGGAATTGGAAAAAAAGATACCTTTCAACAGCAAGAACTCACTTTCTTTTAATTGCTCAGATTATAGTGAAAGATTCCACAATTTTAAATGTCACACAATAAACTATATATTTTAACTTCTAAGAATAAAAATTATTATGTACAAAAAGTCTGGCTAAATAATTTTTAAATATTTTTAAATTGTTATCGGATATATATGATAATGTCTTCTTAATTTAAACAGTAAAAAATATTTTATACGCCACATAAGCAAAAGTCTTCTCCTAAATATTAAAACTCAATACAAAATTGCTGTTTAATATAACAAGGGAACTATTGTGTCAGTGGATAGTACAGATTTAGTAGTGTTTTTGTGGAAAAGATAATGGGAGTGCTCCTTCAAGGAGGACCTGGAAAAACATTTGTAAGGAAGACATAATTTTTGGCCCAAAAGGCTTCGATTCAAGAGAAAGCCTAATGTGTGTTCTGGTTTCAAGTAACGAATTTGCTCATTAACGTTCAGTGTAAATTTCGACATTGTTATGGACTTTGTGATGCAAAATCAATAAAGCGATGGTATAAAATATTTAAACAAACCGTAACAGAAGACACGTTAAAGAACACTTGGCAGGGACGGAAATACCTCCTAGGCAGTTTCCGATCTACCAAAGGGGGCTCATGTTGCAATTTACTGAGGTAAATGGGTCTTATAAGAAATTAAGAATAGTATTAACATTATATTCAGGCAAACATATGTCTAATTATAATAGTTTTATTTCAACTTTATGCAGAGAACAACATACGCTGTCATACACATCTGCTGTATGAGATATGTTTCTATCTAATGCAAAGCATTAGAAAATGTAACAATTTTAATGGGAGTTTTATTATCAACTCCTGCATCAGAATTGCTATTTATTGGCTCCTACAAATCAACAATTTCCTCAACTTCAGATGCACAGTCCTCATCAAACATAAACATAATCGTTTTAATCTTAAAATATATCTTGCGTTGTGGAGTTTCCTGTCTTATTCAAAACTTACGTGATAGGTTGCACTCATGACTCATCCAAACCTTTGAAATTTAATAATGCTCAGCACCCTTTCGCGTTGAAATTTTCCAGAAAAATTCTTTTATTCCGGAAAAAAAACAATACCATTTGAAAAAAAATATATCCAATTTTTTCTAATACAAACTAATAAGAAAAATTTTTTCAACTGTTGAAATAATTCGTTAATTTCGGGTTTATTATTCGTTAAATAGGGTTTTTGCCTTCATTTTAATCAGGACATATTAAAAAGTGGTTCGTTAAAGTGGGCTCGACTGTATATGATATAAGACAACCCGTTTTGCGCATTTAACAATTCTCAAGCTTTAGGGGGGGGGATAGATTTTACCATTTTTTTAAACTATCTAGGACGAAATATTCTGCTTTCTTAATTATCAAAAATCAACATCAATTAGAAAAAAAGTATTTAAATACAAGTTATCATTAGATCACGAAACATTAACGCTGGTGGAACAATTTAAACGTTCTAAAATAACAAACCGGATTATAAATCTAAAATGTTCTATTTCTTTTATAAGCACTATTTATATAAAACGTAAAACTAATTCTCTTCTAAATTATTTTCAAAAAGCATTTTAATTTATTTGCAGTTAATCTTTTCAATTCCTCCTCTTTAATTTCGAAAGTCATTATTTACACTGCAAATTGCTTACGATTAAAAACACAAAAATGAATTCAGTTCAATTTTCAATATTCTTCCACTGTTAAGAATGAAACATTATCCGTATTATTATCGATTCTTCACTTTAATTTGAAATTAATTTCCTACTATCGGATGAAATTTGATTTCATCGTTTAAAATGATTACCATAAGCAAAATATTATACTGGCAGGAAATAGCAAGCGTAATTGCTTTTCTTTTTTTTTTTTTCTTTTTAACTTCTTTAAGCACTTTGATTTTTGTTCGCTCGGATGAATTTGCTTCAAAAACACCTGTTCATCTATATTAATGATTTCTAGTATTCGTTGATTAAAATTATGTAAAACAAAAATAAAATTACATTTGAAGAATAATGAGATGCATTTAATGCTTTGTTTCTTTCTACAGCTGTCGAGAAAATTCACCAAACACAACATTCTAGAACAGCGTATCTCAAACTGTGGGACGCCCCCCCCCTAAGAGGGCGTGGGCCTATTGTAAAATCGAAACAAAAGATTATTTAAAAAAAATTGTTTACCTGCAATAAATTAACAAACAAAAAATACATTCTGACATAATAGAAAGTAAAATTAACATTAGCACCGATACAATACATTTATAAATGTATTAGTACAGTAGAATGTATTTTATAATTAATTTAACAATATACTAAGTTAAGAACAAGTTTAATAACTATCAGTGACCCCATTGGCTTGTCATATAAAAAAGTACATACAAATATTAACACTTATCTTAATAATTTCTATTTTTTTTTCTACGGTTAATAAATAATCCCTTAAACACCGATTAGAAGTTACGCGATTCGTTCCCTAATGCCTCAGTTTTCCATGCAGGCAAACGTATGTGATGATTCGGGGGGGGGGGCCCACATAAGAAAATCCTCCGATATAAGTAAATCCTTCGCAATCACTGTCAAGGTTCTTTTATTGCATTCCAGAGTCTTCGGAATAATTTTATGAATTCCAGTGCACAGAAGAGATCATACTTCGGAACGACATATATATACGTCAGGGGCAATTAACATTTTGGCCGAGCGAGACATTTATATACGTCGTTGGCATTGAAGAAAAAATCGTATTGCAGCTTTAGTGTCAAAGTATAGTACTATTGAATTCAATACATAGTTATTGTATCGAGGGGGGAGCGATGAAATTTATGGTTAAATATTGGGTCGCATATATTGAAACTTTGAGAAGCACTGTTCTAGAAGTAATTTACTAAAAAAAGGGAAATCGTTTGTGAGCATTAGAAAGGTATTTTGCAAACATAATGGCAGGCTAAAATTCGCTATACAGAGCACAAACATTAGAAACCAATGATTAAGAGAAAAGCCAAAATTGATTAAACTTTAAACAAAATGGTACATTAGGGATTGGGTTCGAAGATTCTCTTTTTCGTGTAACATTTATTATCTTAGTTATACACGGACAACAAATATTATAGCAAAAATAAAGGGCAAAGAACATGGACGATTTTTCCTTCTGACCACAATCTCTCCTCACCTGATCTCTACTGAAGTTGAGTGGACACTAGAGGGCGCTTCTGCTGCTTTGGTCAGTAAGTTAAGAGTTATGAAACTGTAATTGCTCTTTTATATTTTGATTCTAGTTTTTAATATTAAATAACTTGATCTCATGATAATCAAAATAAATATAACAATATTTGAAATACATTCAAAAATCAAGTTATTTTTACAAATGTTTCCAATGGTATTAGTGACATGATTTTGAGGGAGATAATAAACTTTTCCCGCGGTTGCTATCCCTTAAAATCCATACTATCAATCAACATGACGTTTCTCAGTACCTTATAGGAACTTATTTTTTCAGTATTTAATCATGTAGATAATAATTACAGTCCGTCATTACTGTTTGTTATTCGTGTGTTTGAATGCTGGAACCCATTACCTATGAAAAGTCATCTGCTGTTACTCCATGATAAATTATGCGAAAAGGACAATCGTTCTTCTCTTTTAACATCAAGTGATAGTCAAAAAACATGAAAACAACAACAAAAAAAAAAAGTGTGCGTGCGCCACACGATAGAAGTGGTAACTTCACAAATCTTGTAATATTATTTCAGGGGTAAATAAAAAAACAAGGGGATATTAGTATTGTCACATAAAATTATTTATTCATATGTCTGTACTCATAAAGTAAGATTTTTTGTGAAATATACAATCCCATTTGTGAATTAATTATATTTTAAGAAGAAAACAATATGTTTAAGATATCTAAAATAGATTATAAATACTTTCGATTCGAAGTTATTTAAGTATCTAAAAAAAAACTCCGTCAATCGTTGTTCCGTACTTTGTCGTGCTTTCATTTGGATCATTTGACATAATTAAATTGAATTGTCATTTTAAAAAATCAATTGAAGGTTTAGATTTATCTTTTGAAAAATCTACATTAAAATCCCTACTTAAAATTATAGGTAATTGATACAGAAGAGCCGATGCGGCTTTGTGAATTTTGGTAGTAATTTAACAATATTCAATAATATACATGAATTAATTTAAGTAAAGAGATAATAAGATAGGTAGTTGATTGAGAAGAGAGGAATCCAGGTCAAAACCTTTAAAAAAGGATTTAATCAGAATATTTATATCACATAATCTCTAGCTTATACTAACTCTTTTTTTTATTGTATGGCAGTTTTGTACAAATGTATCTGGTGCTGGTTTAAGGCAAGTCTTCTTAATTATATTTTCTCTTATTGTATTTAAATTATTCAATGTAAATTTTTCTTAATACCTTTATACTTAATTTTGTTATTTTAAATTTTTAATTGTTTTAATTTTCTTTTTAGACTCAAAGTATATTTAAGTAATTATGTGATTAATAGACCTATTTGTTCATTGCTATTCTGATTCGCTTTCACAAAAATAGATTTTTATTCTTAAATTCACTGCAATATTGCTAATGATAATTATACTATTTACTTAGTTCTACAAAAAATTGTCCTTTTTCTACATTTTTAGGATTTCTCGATCTCTCTAAGCCTATTTTTTTAAAAATATTACATGTTTAATTTCCATGCTTCTACTAGATTAGAAAGAATCCCACCATTCATAGAAAAAGATGAGGGGGGGAGCCCCACTTAGATCGAAGCTGTAGATAAGATTATAGGAACTTTCACGGCGTATTGGTGTGTGGGGGGGTGACAGACTACCACGTTTCACGTCATTTCGGAATGGTGGGGGGGGGACGTCCCTCCTTTGGTTACATATCTTTCTAGGGGGTGTGTATGTTTAGGGGATGTGTGTCACGAACGACCTTGGGCATGATTTCTGAAAAGTTATTCAAGTTCACTCTCCAGCAAAACGTGCGTAAAGAAGTTATCACTCCAAAAAAGAGAAACTATCACCAATGAAAAGTTTATTGTTTTTCTAATATATGGAAAGGACAATCATTTAGTTTTTTTCGAAACTGACAATCAAAGGGCACGAGAAGACCCCCTCCAACTATAAAGAAATCTTGTGCTGTTTCCCAAAGATGTAATGTGAAAAGAACAGTCATTCTGCTTTTTTAGCATCAAGTGGCAATCAAAAAACATGAAAAGAAGAATCATTTTGCTTTTTTACATAAAGAATCTATCATTTATGAAAAGCCCTTTCCTGTTTCTCAAAGAAAAGTTATGAGAAAAGGACAATCATTCTCCTTTTTTAACGTCAAGTGACAACAAAAAGGCTTGAAAAAAACAAAGAGCTCATCGCCTTTGAAAAGTCATCTGCTATTTCTGAAGTATAAACTAAACTCAGTGGCGCAACAGCCCATGAGCAAGGCCTGCTGTGCCCATCTCAGTATACGTCACCATTGGGGACTGAGGTACATGAACAGATGTCCCTATCAGATGGTCAGTCTGAAGCGAAACCCCCCTGTTCAGTCCCCAAGCAAGATTAGTACACATTTATCGACCCACTAAAGGGATGAAAGCCTGAGTCGACCTTGCTCAGTTCGAGTATGAAACTCAGGATCTGTGGTGAAGAAGCGCGATACGCTACCACTCGGCCACTGGGCCTCATCTGAAGTATAAGTTATGAGAAAAAATAAATTCTGCTTTCTGAACATCAAGTGACAATAAAAGGGAGTGAAAAGAAGAGAGAACCCATCACCTATGAAAAGCATTATAGTCCTGGATCGAGTTCAATTGTAAGTTATGTAACAAAGACAGTAATTATCCTTGAATCATACAGATATTAATTTGAATGAAATAATAGCAAGAAAAATGAAGTATTCTTTTTTATAAGGAGTGTTATGAAAAATTTGATTTTAAAAAATACTTTTCCTACTCTAGTGAAGATTAAATCTCAAGAGATTTTCAAATACTATTGGGATATTCATACCCTCCCCCCCCCCTCCTGGTTTTGAAGCGTTATAGTGAAAAAGCAGTTCCTACCACATTTTACTCGACATAATTGACAGCGCGTGTTATCCTTTCTTGCAGCTCAGTTACATCACGCGGCAAAGGTGGATACAAAAACTTGGTTTTATGTAAAAGACTAAGTTATTGGGTAACACGAATAACACGCGTACAGTCAATAACGTTGATAGTCACATGTTGAGTAGAGAGTAGCTGGAACTGGATTGTTGCACTGATATATGCTGTGTAATCAAGGTTTTAAGCATGGAATATCTGTAAAGTATGTAAATAAAACTTGAATTGCTTTTACAGTGTGCTTTAATATGTTCTTTTTTTACTGTATTCGTCTTGGGTTTTTTTACTATAGCACTTCGAAAACCAGGAAGGGGTTATGAACAATCCTGTACAGGGGGATTCTTAAAAAAAGAGTATACAGTCAAGAACAATTAAAAGAAATTTTTTGTTATTTACGTTAACAAAGGACCCATTTTTCCCATTGGAAACGAGTGACGTTTTAATGATCAAGCAGTTTCGCGTGGGAAAATATCCCAGGCTGGACACCCCGGCACTGATGTTCTAAGGGAAGTCAACCCTTGATTTCGTTAACAGTAATGTGACCGGAGCAGTTCCCATGCCAGCCGCCGGCTTCAAAATATACACTGCGTAATGGGTTCTTGGATCAATAGTAGAATAGTTTTTCCGAATACGTCCAAAGAGAAGTGGTTCTACATTACATGTCACTTTCGTGAATGGGACGTATTCCACCTTTAAAGAGACCCTCGAATCTAGAAAAGAAGAGGCGCCAACTGACACACAGAGACTTGTTACAAGCTACTGTATTCCAACAGTCTCTCAAACAGCCTTACTAGCACCTGCGGCCTAGCATTTCACAGCTCGTTTTAACGACGCCTTTATCAAGAGAAATCCACAGCAGAGAACTCAACAGCGCTGCCTTTTATAGAACCTGGCATCCCAGAACTCATGCGTTCCGGTACTTGTAATAGGGATTATTTAAAGTCATCCACACAGATGTTCCTTAGCTATACGGCACACATTGCGCCAGTAATCCAAACTCGTATCTGAATCAAGTCAATCGATAGCGGCTGTATTAGATCAAAAGGAATGGAAGGTACGAATACCCCAAGGAAGAAATCCCAAAGTGTTAAGTCAGGACTTCTGGGTAGCCAATGGGGTTAATATCATGTTGAAGTCCGTGGCTCGTCCAATTTATAGGCGAGGGAGAGGTTCATTGAGATAATCTCATACGGTGGTTGATCAGTGTGGTGGTACATCATCTAATTGGAGAATGAAATTATCAATTACGACCTACAATGGAGCATCAATCATAGCCGCCCATCCGGTATAGTGGTTTGTGACGCTGACTGGTGGGCCGTAGGGCCTGAGTTTGAATCCCAGAGAAGGCATGGATGTTTGTAATTGTATAGTGCCCTTGCGGCATGGGGGTACTCTAAATAGCCGTCAAGCCACAAGTTCTCTCGTGTGGTTGGTGAAAGGGGAAGAACACCCTGAAGATGGTCAGAGGTTTGCCACCTCTGACCATTTTCAGGGTGTTGTCCCCTCGAATTTGGGGTAAAACCGAGCAAAATCGTACAGTCACCTGCATGGTGCTCAAAGCTAAGGCTATCAACAGACGTACAACTAGCCCTTTGGCAGGACAAATTTTTTTGTCCTTGATCTGATGTTACTGTTGATCAGAGGGCATAAGTAACAACTACAGAGTTAACGTATCCAAAAAGTGGCCACGGGATAGTTTGCTAAGTTCAAGAACAGACGCCACCATTTCGGTTGCCAAACCACATGACCCGCATGCTATTACCTAAATAACTTCCGTCAGGGTCTAAATACGAACTTCGAGAGTACATCTACCTTACGGTGCGTGTCTTTGATTGTTACTGTTTAACAGCATCTGGAAAGTATATACTTGCTTATGAATCCCTCTGTACTATCAAATCTGGAAACATTGCTTGATTACCAGTTTCATTTTAGGAAAACTAGAAGAATTAGCATATCCCATTAAGGATCTAATTCAGTGCTTCTCAAATTTTCAATATTTACGACCCAGTATTCTATCATAATTTTCATCGCACCTCCCTCCATACAATAGCAATGTATTGTTGTATTCAATAATAATGTACTTTAACGCTAAAGCTACAATACAACTTTAGCCTTAAGTGCCACCGACATATATAAATGTCTCATTCAGCCAAGGGATTGTTAATCTCGGACGTATATATACGTCTTTCCCAAATACGATTTTCTCTGTGTACTGAAAATTATTTTAAAGACTTTGGAATGCGATAAAAGAACCATGACAATGTTTGATAAGGATCTACTTATTTCAGAGAGAGAGAAGGTTTTACTTATTTATTTTCATTCCCCCTTCCCCCCAAAACATTACATACGCCCACCTTCGTGGAAAATGGTAGCATTGGAAAGTGAATTACGTAACTTTTAATAGACAGTTTGGGGATTAATTACAAATCGTACAATTATCTAGATAAGCTTTAATTTTTGTAAAACATTTATATATGACAAACCTATGGGGTCATTGGTAATTATTAAACTTGTTCTTAACTTAGCACTGTTAAATTAATTATCAGATACATTGTGCAGTACTGATACATTTATAAGTGTATTATATCAGTGTGAATTTGTATCTTAATTCTTTTATTATATCAGAATGTATTTTGTTTGTTTACTTTCAGTAAGTTAATAATTTCTTAAAATAATCTTTTGCTTTCGACTTTTCAATACGCTCGCGAGCCCCTCGTAGAGTTATCACGCCCCTAGGGAGGCGCTCCTCACAGTTTGAGAACCGCTGATCTAATTAAACTGCAAAGAAAAAAAACAGGAAAATCATCAGTAGAAATAAATACCTTAGCGAGATTAAAAAATATTACACATAATAAAAAAAGAGATAAAAATAATAGATTAAACATCAAAACATTCTTAATTTTCTCAATTGCCGTAAAATAAAATTTCCACAATTTTGCTTCTTCAACAGTATCGTTTGGCGTTCTATTTTCCGTAAACAGATGAAATGTTTCGTGAAAAGCAAATACAATTACCACGTAATGAATGTTTTCCTCGATTTATTTAAATTCAATTTCAAACCTGATTACACTTAGATAGAATATAGCCGTTAAAATAACTAAATTACAGTCACATCAACAACTCAACTCCATTAGTTAAGGGAAAGCACCATTAAATTAATTTAAATGCTGTGTCAACAGCATTCGACTATTTTAAAAGCTTAACTGTTTCATTTTGTTTCCATTACTGGTGTTTTCTCTCATAAATGGCTTACATTCAAAGCACTTAACCCAAAGCAAAACTTAAAAGAAAATATCAACTAAGATAATTACGTGTAAGTTACTTTTGGGGTTGTAACGCGCATGGTACGATTTACGCAAAATTTTTTAATTTAATGATTTTCAAAATTATTTTGGTTGCCTCCTATGTGTTTATACTATGTAAAACAGATTTTTTGCTCAAAATTTCATAAAAAGCTAGCCAATTAATTTTCTTAGAAACAAAAAATTTGTGAAGTGATTTTAAAATGCTACTCCTCCAACAAAAATTTACGTACACACTTGAAATTTTATTTACAAGTGCATCAAACTATGTATAACAAAAGTAGGCCTGGGTTTTGTGATAATATGATTGATATTCGTACAATACTTCTTTTTAAGAATGCTTATAGAAAATTCCTTAAAAAATGTATAAATTCTGATTTGAATTATTTTTAAAAAAATAAGTATTGCTTTGATTCAAAAATGCATCCCAACTTCAGTTACATATACTATTAGTAGAAAAAATTCAAAGCATTAGGCATAATAGAAAAAATGCATCAGAATTTTAAATGAAGACAAACTAGTTATTTTACCTTTCTGAGATGAGCAAGTTTAAAGTTTTGATTTAAAATGTAAAAGTTATCACACATAATTCTGAGCCTTCAAATTTTGTGAAGTTATAGAAAAGTACATTAAGAATAATTCAGGCTAAAAAAATTAGATTTAATTTTTTGGCCGAATTTTGTCACTTGAATCGCACTGTGTCCCATTAATATTTTATTTAACATTTATTTTCCCCATAATTATATCTCTCTTTATTAAAAAAATGTTTTTAGTGATGCTTCAGTAAATTTATTTATACCTAATGTATTGTTAGTGAAAATGGGTAGTAAAAAGTTGAATTTAACTGAAGAGGAGCATTAAGAAAACTATTTGCCTTAGGGAGTAACTTAACACATCGATTGGAAACAACGTTAATTTTTGAACAAAAAAATGAAATATATATATATATATATATATATATATATTACATCGTGTGTGTATGATTAACTCTCGTAAAGAGGGTAAAAAAACGAAAAACAAAATTTTTTTTAAAAAACCGTAATTTTTAATCAATTTTTTCAATCTTTGTACAGATTACAGGTAATATTGTTCTACACACGGAAAAAAAGTTTCATGAGATTATTTTCATAAATAACAAAGGTATTGATTATTTAATCAAAATTTTGAATATTTTTTGAAAACTGTAAAAAAAAAGGTTTTTGATATTTTATTTTTTTAAATAACTGTTTCTGAAAGAGAAACGCATGAACTTTTTTTAGAATAGAATATCACTTTATTAATGGGAAAGAAAATTCAAACGGAATGATTTAGAAATCATTTTCATAAAAATGTATTGATTTTGACTCATTTTAGAAAAAAAATCGTAAAAAAAAAGAAAATATCATTATTTTGTAAAAAAAATTTATGCCGTATCGTGGCGAAAAAAAATGATCTTACCCATTGTGCAATTATTTTTTGTCTGAGTTAGATAGTAAGAATTTGATGGGTTTTTTAAAAACGTGGGGGAAAGTCGGAACTTCACTGCCCTGAAACGGTAATGACGCTCTGCAGAATAAAAAGCCAACAGGGGTAAACCAATTATGTGTTTTAAGGCTTTTAATTCATATCTTTTTAACTAATTGCAATATCCGAATTTAAATGGTAAAAACGAATTCCTTGGATCATTCCCGATATTTTGGTACCTTCGGCGAGTTTCTGCGTTGTGCGGTTTCTGAGAAAAAGGGAGATTTATACATTTTCCTGTAATAAAAAACAAAACATAATCAAGATATAAAATTATTTTTACTTTTTTCCTTTTCATTGCTGTCAAATAAACAATTTGCTTTTATTGAAAATAAATGCACATAAATATTAATCGAGATAAAAAAAAAATGGAAGAATACATATGTTCTAAACAGAACATATTTTAAATATCTAATAGAAGCAGTTTTAACATAAAAAAAATTTATCTTGTTCAGAAATGGAATGTGAAATTTAATCAGTGTATATTGCCACTCTTATTGAATAATAATTAAAAACGTTTCAGGCTTTCTTTCGAATAATGCAAAATGACATTTTATATTATTCGAATGAATTGTTAGTAATTCCGAGAGACTTATTTTCTGAAAATATCGTTAAGTCGATTCATTTTGAATTATATACGAAAATTCTTCTGAATTATTATATTTGAATGAATTAAATCGTTTGATGCTTTATAATAACTTTTTCCGTAACTGCAATTAGGGAAAGAAATAATAGAATGCAAGAAGAATGCATGTGAGTATGTAGCTATTGATTTAATTGATTAACAAATCTGGAATGAGAATTATTATTCTCAACAACTTCTACGGCACTGTATCTCCTACCTCGAGTCAGTACCGTCCCGGCCAATCATGGACCATCCTTTACTTTTCTGTTCCATGAATAAAACTTTTTCAGATTTTGCTCGGATTTCTTAGCTGATTCCCGATTGGCGGTTTTAGCCCCGCCCAGTAAATAGTAGTTTCTCTCTGTGTTTTTCACCGTTTTTAACTTAATTTAACAAGTAATATAAAAAAAAATTAAGTCAATTACTACTTGGGTCAACAAAGAAAACTTTTATTTTTGTATTAAATAGTTACACAATTCATATAAATACCTATGTACATAGGACAGAATTGTAAAATTAAGTGGCAAAAAAGAAGCGATTTTCCTTTCTATAGAGGGTGTTGAACTATTATTTTTGTTTGTTTCTATTTAATCATTCATTAAATTTAATTATCTAATAAAATAGTGTGGTAAAAAGAAATCACATTCTCTGAAATTAGGCCATCCTATGTGGGATTTAAATCCACGACCTTTGGATTAGAAGTCCATTGCGCTACAGGGACTCAGCGAGCGATTTTCCTTTCTTATGTATGGAGTTGGACTATCATTTTTGTTTGTTACTATTTATTCCTTAATTAAATTGATCTAATATTTGAAAAAACTGTATTAACATCAAGTGTCAATAATCCACTGCAAGTTTAAAAAAATGTATTTGAACTTGAGTGGATGAATAAAAAGTATTTTATTAAAGATTAAAAATTTGAACAAGATATACATGTAATGTAGACCAGGACTATTTATGTTGGTAACTTGTATGTAGATTAGTCGATGATTATTTATGATGTTCTATATTGATCAGGCAGTTCTTTGTGGCAGGTAATCTTGTTTATTAACATGGTGAGACACACAAGCATACACATCATAAATACTAAACAGGGCGTAGACAAAACTACACATATAACATAAGCGACAGGCAGCAGAGACATTTTACAGGACGAACACAAATACAGAGCACAAGAAGACTTTCGCTTTTTATACCGGCAGTGATAATTGCGGGACTCCTTTGTAACAAGAGCTGTGACTAGTTAAAATGAGCGGGAAAGAGATTTTCTGATATAATATTACTATTTGATTACGATTAAGATTAGGGCGTTATTTTTGTACCTAAGAATTAAAAGTTTATTTAAAGATTATTAAAAAAAGAGTTAATTAAAAGGGAAGTAAGAAAGAATTATTGCATATATATATATATACAACTGAACATCGTTTATCCGAATCAATTGGGACCGGAAACCTTTCGGACGACCAAAACCCGAATGCGCTCTATGCAGTATATGAAACCGAACACTACACGAATATTGAAAATCATCACATGCGGGAAAAGTGCTTGAAGAAAATTAAAATAGGTGCAAAATGTCGCAACTTTACCTTTATTGTGGAAAATAATCACTTTATTTTTCGCTCTACCATTGTACACATTCGTTTTTTCGTTGCAAGGTCTCTGATTCTCTTGAGCAGCAGTAGTTGAGTAGGACAGCACTTTGTTGTTCGTATCACTCCATAGTTGTCTTTAATGCAGAAAACGCGTCAGCATTTGATGAAACTTTCGTTGTTGTTTTTTATGTCAGAAATTGTTGACTTTCCAACATTATAAAACTGTGCTACAGACGCTCCACTTTCTCCCCTTGCGAGACGGTCCAATATTTCAAGTTTTGTCTCTGTTCAAGACGTTGCGCTTCCGTTTTGAATTCGAAGCCATAGCAGTTCACAACTCAACAAAACAGCACGTATACACCCCCTCAATTGGAAACAAACCGACCAATATTCCGCGCAGATGTTTACCAAATCACACAACTGAAATTCCCCAAATATGCCCCCCCCCCTTTGGTTTTCCCGTCACTTTTGGCCTCACGCGAAACAACTGTTGAGCATTGCACTCTTCAAAAACGTATTCATATACAGTACATGAGGTTGGAAGAAAAAAAAACTGGTCCGTATATTTGACGTTCCGGATAATAAACGTTCGGATAAACGACGTTCTACTGTATATATATGTGCAGGGAGAGTGTGAAAACTATTAGTAGGAATTGAAAAATTACCCATAAATAGAACAGCAACG
The DNA here is from genome assembly GCA_019973955.1 of Trichonephila inaurata madagascariensis. Lineage (NCBI taxonomy): Eukaryota > Metazoa > Arthropoda > Arachnida > Araneae > Nephilidae > Trichonephila > Trichonephila inaurata. Next base: position 225,445 of record BMAV01026248.1, on the reverse strand, counting down.
AATACACCTCTGACCCAATAAAATGAATTATTTGTTACTTATCATTAATATTTACTAATTACAAATCAATACTAAAACAATCCAACGAACAATTGCTACCCCAACAGAAATGGGCTTCGACGATTAACTCTTCTCAGTTGATATTTGACATCAATTACCGAAATGGTCATCAAAAGTAACAACTCTCAACAACAGACAGCTTTTAAGAAGATCTGAAGTGTCTCGCGCAATAATAGCACGCCCTTCTTTCACGACACGATCAAGGATTCTTTTTAGAACTTTCCAAGCTGCTCGTCATCACCAGGGACAGGTTGGAAGTCTAGCACCTCCAGACGACTCGCCGGGGAAATCGATTTCATGGAAAAGGGAGTCCGTCTTTATTTGTTTTACTAATTGGTCTTCGTCTGCACGAAATACTTTGAGTCCTGAAATGGACAGGGATGAGGTGGATTTTGAAGAGTTAAGACTATTCGGTAAATCACTTAACAATTCTAGTCTTAAAAATCCATATTCAAGAAACTATTCAATTAGAGTCGGACTTCTATATAACGAAGTCACTAAATCCCGAAAAAAAGTTCGTTATATGTAAAATTTATTATATAGAAGTTCATCTCTCTTACAATTTTCTTTATTAACAACATAAAACAGATTTTAAATTCATAAACCCCAAGTATAAAAAAATTATTCACACCCCTTTTTGTAAATTAAAATATCTATTTACTTTATATACCTTACCTATAAAAAAATGAAGCAAAATGGCAAGAAAAGTTTCTTTCATCCACTTCCTGAAGAAGTAAATCCTTTTTTTCTTCGACGCTCAAGCACCTATGTTCTCTTCAGGGGGGTCACCTTCTTTAGGTAAGTACGGGTGCCATAATGCCGAGGTGCTCTCTAGTGATCTTTCCCTTTTCCCAAGGGGTTTACTATCTTTGGTAAAAAAAGGGTGTCACGACCCCCAGGGTACCCTGATCTTTCTCTATTTCTGACCCTCCTTCTTGTCATTCAATTTATCCTGTCTTTCTTTTCCCGTCTAGATCAGATTTCCACGTCCAGACCACAGATAAAACATGAAATGAATATATTTCAAATCATTTTTCTTTTGAGAAATGTTTGTTTGGCGCAGTATAGCAACAGAATTGGCTCTTGCGCCAAAAAACTCCAAACTCACTCACTCAAGCACCTATGTTTTGACATTTTCAAGCTGCAAGAAACGAAGTTCTCAGTGCGACTGATCAGCACTACAAATGAGTGGAAACTAGTTTAAAAACACAGGGACATGAGACAATTCTTTTGAGGGTGAAAGGGGGATATTGAAAATGTTTCCAGTGAACTGGACAGTGGGGATTAAAGGTTGCACTTCTTGGTTGAAACGTCCAGAATTCTATTTTACTCTTTGAGTTAGGTTCCTAATAAAACCAGTTCAAGATTTATGACCTCCATAAAATGTGTTAAAAGAGAGAACAACTTGAAAAGTCCAGAAATACTTTAAAAATAGGGAGAAAAAAAATTGATTCGCAAGAGAAAAAGTTCATTATATATAAAAAGGACTTTGCTTTGAACGTTATTTTACTAAGAAAATTGTGAAATGTTCTTGGTTCCAGGAAAAGGTTTGCTATATAGAATAATTCGCAACATGGAGGTTCGACTGTACTTTAAACTGAATGCAAGATCTCTTTCCTTTACAGTGGAGCTTCCTTCCGACTTGCAGGTTGGTTTCGATTTCATTTTACATTACATCGCACTGTGAAGCAATATGAGGCTAACTGGCGATGGAACTCATAACTCTGATCCTTGGTTAAGTGACGAGGACGACGCCTGAGTAGGCACCTCCCTCTACAAATGATTAACATGGCCGAAATGAGATATATATTTTTCAACCCTATTTTTATTTTGATGGGTTTTGAAAATTGTGCATAAAACACAAAAATTCATTAAAAAGCATATAGGTATTTGCATGTAGAGTAAATATACACTCAATTTTACGTACTATAAACAAGACGAATTTATGTAATACAAAAGTAGTTTATTTCAAAGGAAATTTTTCTCGTGGTCGAAAAAGCGAAGAGTCATATGCCAATATGAGTCGCCAAAAAAGTGTTCGTACACTTGCAATTTCCAATAAAATTTAATGTTTTCGGTTAGTAAAAATTGATATATTGGAATCGTAATTTTTTAATGATATCTACAACTTGTTCTTAATGGATTGACATAATCATTTTTTTTAAAATAGTATAACTATTTTTTTAAAAAAATTAATAATTAAAAAAACTACAAAAAATTACGTCACAAAAGTCTTCGTACACTTAACAAAAATCTCAACATAGCTTTAAATACTGTATTTCTTTCTAAATTTAGTACTTAGTAGGATACCTTTTAGTGTCCATAATAACTTTTAAACGTCTTGGTATAGATTTAATCAGTTTTTTGTAATTCCTGCATCGATTTTCAACCATTCTTCTATGATTATTGTTTTTACTTCACATTATATGTTTTCTTTTTATTTTTAAATCAAAATCTCTCCAGATGTATTTTACTGGGCTAAATAAAGGGACTGAGGAGGTGTTTCAGAATTTGGATGCAGTTATAAAGATACCAGCGGCGTACATTGAGAGCATTGCGCTTGGCGTTATTATCCTGTTAAAAAATGAAGTTGTCTCCTATATCCAAATTTTAAGCGGATAATTTAAAATATTTAAATAGAGCTCATGTGATTCAGAATACCATAAAAATATACCAAATTACCTAATTCTGAGGCTGATTTACACCAGCACGCATGAACATCTCCACCTCCATGCTGAAGCATGGAAGTGGAAGAGTTCTTGCTTCACATAAATGCATGGGATTAAACTCCTCGATTTTTCATTTTCAAGCTATTATAAGCCCTTCGGAATCAAAAATGGGAAATTTTCTGTCATCCCAATCAATTTTGTATTTTCTGAAACTTAATTCCAAGAATCTAGTTTGATCAATGAACCATGGAGATGGAAGTGCTCTTGCGTGGGGGAAATAGGACAAGGAAAACCAATCGGGTTACAACAATAAGAAAGTGAGTGAGTGAATATTAACGTTGCACTATTCAGCTACTCGAGGGCTTTTGGTAATGGATCTCGTAATTTTGATCCATTGGTCAAGGACACCTGAGCTGGCACTCCCCTCTCAACTACCACACCACACCAACAGGAGGACGTTTGAGCCTCGACAATTTAATGTGTATCGTGGCCCTACGCGGCAGGTCTTCAGCGGTACAAAGTTCGAACTCTTAACACGCCAGCCACGTGTACGTTACCTTTACCACTAGGCTACCGCGGCCTCGCAGGAATGAAAAATTCTTTTCTTTAGAAGTTAATAAATCTATTAAACCCTAATTTAGAACATTTTGAACTTTTTTTATGGTGATATCTATTTTATTCCTTCGCAAACGAAATGGCTAAAATGTTTCACTTGCGTTTTTTCTTTGATGGACAATAGTACATATCTGATGAAGAAAACTCAAGTTTCTCGTTCTATGCAGGGTCTCCCGAAAATAGTGCCTAGACTCTGCACATAGGGAGTGCATCAAAACACCCAAAGGAATGTACCTGTACGATCCATAGCTAACAAGAAAAATTCGGTAAATGACAGTGAATGAATGAAGATGCATGATGGGGCTCTGTGCTACTCTAAGTGATTGACTGGATATGGCTTATTTCAGCCTCTGTATTGGACAACAGACTTCACACCGTTGGCATTTTTGTCTACGGGGAAAACTCAAGGAATCGAAGTTTAAGCGTAGTGACTACACAACAAACGGACTTCTTCTGGTACTCGCTCAAGCCTGTCTCGCCTTTAGAAGAGTTTTTCCCTTGATCGTCATACTTTGTTTTTTTTTTCGTATTTTTCTTGTCAACTCTGGATAGTACAGGAATAGTTTTTTGAACATTTTTTTTAACAAGAAATTCGGCTGGGTGTTATTTTTGGGACACCCTGTAAATGCCTGAGATGGCTAAGTTTTCTATAAACCTCCCAAAGAACACATTTGTGTTTCATACATTATCTAATTTTCCACACATGTTTTGAACAGTTTATCCAATATTAGACTAGAATTACTAGAAGCATCATAAATTTTTATATAATCCTCCATCGTTTTGATATATTGCTAGAATCTTACTCATCAGTTTTTTTCTTAAGAAATATTTATGTTCCGAGCCAATAGGAATGGAGATGTCGCAACATTTTATTCATCTCGATAATTTAATGCCGTCATAAAAATCGATAGAAGTTCCCCAAAATAAACTCGCCTCACAAAAGCAAAACGGGAAAATTCTCAGAATATTTTAAGTGAAATATTACTCCTCGTCACAAAGATCAAACAACAATTTCTTTTCACTTCAGTTTGCTTTGGAGATTATGGACGAAACTGAATAAATACTTCATCGCAAAAAGAACTTTAGAAATAAACTTATTACAATTCAAGTGCGCTAAAATAAAATAACACTTACTCACTCCCCTTTTTGCAAATAATTATTCCTTTTCAAGATTTTTTTTTTGAAAAAAATACGGCTTTTATCAAAGAGAAGTATATTTAAAATGACAGTTGAGAAGAAAAATAATTTTGTTCCGATCGCTTTAATTTATTCCCGTAAGAAATCATTTGGATCATCATTTTAAAGTTCGCTCACTTCAAAACAAGATTTTGAGAATTAAATATTTTCAACTTGGAAAGCTTTGACTGTTAACAGAAATTGAATTTATTATCTTTGTAACTTCAAAAAATAAATATGTATACATAAAAAAGGGAAAAAATGGCAATTTTATTTGCTTTCGAAAAATGAAATATTAATTTTTTCTTTTTTTTTTCCTCTGAAGATGACTGAATACGTTCGGAACCGCGATTTTGTAAAAGTGTAAAAATGAATAATTTTTTTATATTTAATGGTAATCTATATACTAATTCAAATGACGCTAAAGCGTGAAATCCGTTATTTCATAGAATAACTAGGATTTTTATGAAATAACTAGACACACACAGTCAGTTAAAGTACGTAATATTATTGAATTCTACGCTTTAACTAGGTATTCTATAGAATAACAATTACTTGACCGTTAAAATATGAAGCACGGCCTTGGTTTGAGTTTCAAAGCAGAGAGACTCAAAAATTTTAGGAGAGATGACAAATTTAAAAAAATTTCAAAATTTAAAATATTTTAAAAACGTGAAATGAGGGATAGAAAATAGGATTATTGCAATGAAATTATATCTGCAGAAAGCTCATAGGGATATATATCGAATAAGGCAGATACGGATGACCAATGGGGCCTAGGATTCGAGATATAAATGATACAGACTTGTAGGTCGATTTCTCGTATATCTCGTGATATGACGTAATACTATCGAGAATCTCCAAATATCAGGAACATATCTCAATTCCAAAAAACAGGGGGGGGGAGAATTTTACTCAACCCCGTAGAAATAATAGGGGAACATGATGTTTTAGTGCTGGAGCCTCCAAAAGAGGGTTAAGTGGATAAATGGATGGGTCTCGCCGACGAAAACCTGTGGTTCAAATCTCAAAGCAGAGACTCAAATACAGTTCAAGACATTACAGATTAAAAAAAGTTTAAGATGTTGAAATAAAATATAAGCAAGATATTTGGTGTGAATATAAGATAGATGTAGAGGGATCGAATGAGCAACGTCCGAGCGGACTGAGAGGCTCAGGTATCGAGCTATTGGCAAAATGGGAGGGAGGAGGAGGCACCTGGGTAATCGAGTCCTTGTACTCCCGAACCAAACAGGTAGTACTATCGATCCCCTAAATATCAACCTCATATCATCAAAAAAATGGCACCATATGATTAACATGGGGATTGATATTTTACTGTGTAAGCCCTCCCCTGCCCAAAACAGGTCATCATTAGCAAAGAAACTGTGAAGATAGGGACAGGCCAGATGTTACGCATGAAAAATTATTATAAAATAACTTTAAAATGGTTTATTTTTCCACTTTAACGGTCCATCATTAATTATTTCATAGAATAACTAGCTATTTATTAAAATAACTAGGTAAAGTATGAAATATATTTCATCTATTATAAACTTTAAATGACTTGCCTACTTATTTTATGAAATACCTTGTGATATGGTCGTTCTATGATGACCATATCTTTGATTGTCAGCGTGAATTAGAGGTGTGGAATTCTCGAAATGAATCGACATTTTAAAATTCTTAATATGACTTTATTAAGAATATAACTTAAATTTTTCTAATAAATTAGATAAACTTAAATTAAGTGAGAATAAACCAAACACATAGCGATAGTTAAACCTGATCGCGTAACTTGGATCACTTATCTAAATAATTATATTATCCACCTACTTTCAATTCTGATAATATTACAAGTCCTAATATCAAATAATCAGTCCTACCTTAATTCAAGCTAAGGTTCTATCACGGTACGAAGCTCCTGGGCGCGCGTGCAATGGCATGCACCTTGTAGTAATGGCTAGAAATCTTGGTAACTTTATGATAGGCCGTCAATTCACACTCGTATCTCTTTCAAACATAGCTTTACTCTAAATTGCCATTCTGCTTACTGGAACTTCTGTTCTTTTAAAAGCTATCTTATTTGCATTTCACAATTGCATTTCACTTCTTGGATTTGGGTTGGAAAAGATTTGCCATTAATCTTGGCCATCAAAGAACCCAGAGGTTATGTTACAGAAAAGAGACGCGTGAGCCCGTCACAACCTATTTCTTCTATGAAATAACAATTATACACTTTTAACACATAAAATTGTTTTAAAAATATTATTTTAATTTAAGTGCAATTTTTTAGCAACGAATGAGGAATAGGTTACCTATTTTGAAAACATTTTTTTCGAAAAATGCTTTTGTAATTCTGATATGTTGTCAATGTACAGCTAAGACTTCTTTGTAGAGTCTGAACTTGAAAAATGACCATTATTTTCGGAGTTAAGGCACCCGACTAGGTTCGAAGACCAATTTTTTCAAAATTGATTTTCAGAAGAATTTTACTGTTTTAAAGAACATGAATAGGCTTAAAGAGTTATAATTATCAAATAAATACCATGCATCACCTCTGTTTTTGAAAAAAAAAATTATTTTTAGAAAATTTAAAAAAAAAAAAATTAATTTTAGGAAAAACAGCATAAAAAAATATATTGGACATAATGTAATTTTAATTGCATTGATATATTCATTGATCCACCTGAAGTGTCACAAACAGCAGGTTAAAAAATATTTTCAAAAATAAATATTTAATAAGCATTCGAACTTCACGTTAATGATTTTTCGTCAAAGTTACTCTATATTCTAAGCTAAAAAGTACTATAAAATGTGATTAAATGTAAGTATCTTAAAACCTGCGGTTTGCTACACTCTCAAGGGCTTATAACAAGTGTTGCAAATTCCATTGAATTTTACATAATTGTTTTGCAGATATCACAGTTTTCGTGCAAAAATTATCGTGAAAATTTCATTCTTCAAAAAACACATTTAAAAAATATACTTATAAGTTACATAAAGTAAATATTAAAAAAACAACTTAAAATTCTCCAGTTTTGTATGTAATTCCTTCTTCTTCCTCAATTTTTATATTTCTTTTTTTTTTCGAATGGCCCTAAGTTTTCTTCTGCAGGTTTTTGCTGTTGGCAGTGAGTGACGTTTCGAATCTGCAATGCGCTCATTATCGAAGGTTTTTTGTCCCTGTACAGTATAATAACCCGAAACAATACCCATTTCATTTAATATGGAAATTAATCCCTGAAAGCCATTATTAAACTGCACAACAGCAATATAAGAACCTAAACGCAATGTTTGATGCTCAACGAAAACTTTTGGTAATATCTGCCACAAAATTGCATTAAAACTTTCGTTTGGATTTTGAGTTTTGCCGTGTGTGTGTGTAAACATTTCTTTAAAAGATTTCTTTCACACAAATCTATATAAACTGGCTTTATCATGTTAATAATATTTTGTGGCAGTCCCAAGGATTTATCCTGATACACAACATTAGAAGCTTTAGCCCGTTGAAATTTGCACCAACTTTCAGCTCCGACAGGGCACTGTCCATGTTTTGGCTGATGTTTTGATGAGCAACAATGGAAGAAGGCAGCAATAACAGCAGACAATAACTTGTCCAAGTTCCCAATATTGCTTCGAATAGCAATTCCATAGTAATTCTGTAGCTTATTAATTAAACCATCAGTCAATTTACCTTTCCCCCTGAGTCCTTTATTTCTGCTTTTCAATTTTCGAAGCTTTGTTCCAACTCTTTTTTGAATATGCCCTATACATTCTAGCTTCGTAACAGAATCTTTCCCGTAAATGTCCTTCACGGCATCGAAAGCTTTGGAATCTCCATCCCCATAATAGTCAGTGTATCGTAACATTCTATGATCTTCCGACCTCTCGAAAATTCGATAAGCCCCAACCAGTTCCATACTGGATGAAGATACTTTATGATGATTACACCCCAATTTCACATTTTGTTGCTCCGTCTTTGAATTGCATTTTCTACAAAACTGAGATAAAGTTTCAAAGTCAACAATTTTCCCAGTATCAACAGATATTGCACTAACACAACCATTTAGCGAAGCAAAACCACGACGCTGCCAGGTACCATCCACCGAAACACCACAATTTACAGTATCATGTATAGATTTTTTTAATTGCCTAATACCTTTTGCTGCGTCATTCATTATTTTTTCTCCAATGGAAGTAGCAGCACTGAGGAGTTTTTTTTCTTGTTGGCGGAATGCAAGCTTTGAGAGAAAGGGAGGTAGATTCAAAACAACACAAAGTTTTCTTCCTGCTGAAACACCTCTACCTATCAATCTTAAGCCATAAACAAAACGAGGATTGAGTTCATTCATTTTGTCTAACTTTTTAGAAGTACAAAATGCCGATATGAAACTGCAATTTTTGCAGTGCAAAGTAAAGTTTGAAGATAATCCAAACCTTGAATCTTCTACCAGATAAAGGATTCCTGCTGTACACTTTTTTGTTGGGCAACACAATAAAGCAAAAATACCAATTAAAATTTCCAGATCAATCAACCTGTTTCCAGTTAAATGTTTTGAAATATTAATTTCATCATTATTTACCTGATTACATTGTTGCAGCTTTAGTGAACTGGCGGTCATAATTTCTTCTTTGTTTTTTGTATTTTGGTTTCCATGAAACTTTCTTTTACGGGGACGATATGAACGACATTTACCCATGATTTCAGGTAAAATAAATTTAAGATTAAATTAAAATAATTAAATTCTAAAAATAAAGCAAAATATAGAAAAAAACAGGATTAAGATAGGCGTGGTAAATCTAACGTCGAATGTGTAAACAAACACGGAATAGTGTTAGTCTTAAAATTCCGTTGCCAATCGTTTGCAACAAAATTGTTTGAAATAATTATTAACAAACTTTGGCTTAGTAAACAGATAATTAAAATTTTGGTTTTTGAAATTCCATTTTAGGGAAATAATAATTAAACACTGCATATGTCGCTCACTTCCGGTACAGATGACATTACTTCCGGTTTCGTTTTCAACTACTATGACTTATTAAAATTGCTATATCTAGAGTTCTAATTTACGTAAAATTAAAATAAAGACTGTTTTGGAATCTTAAAGGTTGGGTCTTTGTTTTACAATCATAAAAAAAAATTCGACATTTTTGTCAGAAAACACTTTTTCAACCTTAATATGAATAAGCGATGTGTTAAAATTTCTCTGCGCTGATCTCGCACCTGGGAGACGATCACTTAAAGACCTACGAACATTGAATCGAATTTAAATTTTTCTCCAGCGAAAGACTGTGAAGACTAACCTAATTAATAATGCATTTCAATTTTGTTTTTAATTAATTAAGAAATAAAATGTCTTTTGGGAAATAGCTGTGTGTTCCTTTCTGCTACCAAGTAATTAAGTACTTTTAAGGGCTTTCGACAATACAATACCCACTTCAAAGTGGGTGCGTTGAGCCTCGACAGATTTCACACGTCGGATATTTAGAGGCACCTCAAACTCCGAACTTAACAGAAACAACGCCGGCCAATAGTATTTGATCATGTCCTTTCGCTTACCGCAGACTTGTAGAAAAATCAGAATTCAAGACAGTAAAATGTTCTACAACCTCTGACAATAAAGTTCGGTGAATGAAGCTAGAACGGTCAGTATGGCAACACTGGGGAAACAAAACGCTGCACATGCGTAGCGGCAGATGTTGACCCTCTGCCCCTCCGTTGTTCAGTTGAGACTCATTTGTGTTCCGCGTAAGATTTGTTTTACAAAATACTTGTTTAGTGCATTGGTTCTTAACTGAGAACAGGAAAAAACGAACAAAAGATCAATTTAAAGTTTTGTTTTAAGCTTGGCAAGACACCAAAAGAAACTTATGTGTTGCTAGTACGTGTTTAAGTGTGTCTACGAGTGATTCACCCATTTTCGAAAAGCAGAGAAAGTGTTTCTGACAACCACCGTAGCGAAAGACCTCCGTCAGTGACGAAAACATTGAGAAAGTAAGGAAATTAATCACACTCCATTAACTTTGTACATGATAGATGATAAACTGCAGATTAACCGTGAATCAGTGCGATAAATCGTTACCCAGAATTTAGGGATGAGAAAGACGTGATATTACTATTGACGATATTCCTAAAATCCAACGAAATGTGACGAGGCTTTTGAACTCCATCTCAAAAGAAGACTTCTTGCAAAGTTTCCAGGACATGTATAGCAGATCTCAGCAGTGCATGGTTATGGGAGGTGACTATTTGGAAGGACAGTGAGGTAACTTTCGTTAATATTTAATGTTATATGACTATTCAGTGAATTTTATTGTCAAAGAGGTTATAAAAAAAAATATCAAAAAATTTCTGATCCATGCAAAAAGAATAGAATTCAGGGATTTTTTGTACACAAAATCACTAGTAATAAATTCAAACAGTAAGCTTATAATAAAACTGTCATACACAAATGATTTTATGCAACGTTTCACTTCCGTAAATATTTTTTTAAAAAAGTAATATTTAATTTTTACTAAATCTTCGTTTTAAAACTTTTCTTAGCATTAAAATAAATCTGCGTAGAAATTTAATAATTTTTATTTGTTTTAAGCAATTCATTATTTTAAAGAGAATCATTTATTCGGATGATTACTTCTATAAATTAAGATAATTATTCAGAAGGGAGAGAAATATGTTACTTTAAATGGATTGACAGGAGATGGGACATTTTATAATTATTTCAAAGAGAAGGAAAAAATTGAATAATTTTACAAACATTATAAGATGTTTTAATATACAAATCCTGAGGAATTTAATTATAGTGAAAAACGTTTAACACGAAACTGAAATATTTTTCCGTGTTAAAGGATATTGAAAAAAAACATATATTCAACAAAATTAAATTTATTAGAGCATATTTTATTTGCATAGATATGTACATATGCATGTATTTAATAAAAATGTATGAACTAAAAAATTTCACAGGAACGTAATAAAATTTAATACAAAAGACTTTCTTATTTTTTTTTTTTAAATTAACACATTTATTGAGCTTTTGGAAAATGATCTGGTATCTTTTTCCTTGTATTGTCTTTTTTAGAACATCAAATGGTCAACAAATTATTCAATATCGTCCACTTTTTTATTCGCTTCACCATGGGAATGAGCGTCTAAATAATTGCGCATATTTTTCATGATGTTCCTCATTTTCTATGATGTGGGAACAGGAGCTGCATTATTCATTAAATATAACAGGAAATAAAAGTTTTCAATGATGTTTTTTTTTATTTCATTGAAAGTAAATTGGCCATATATTAAAATTGTTTAGAGAAATAGAGCTTTTATATTGAAAGAAATTCTGATATTAAAATCGATGACAATTGCTGTTTGAAAAATTAGAAGACTGAAATGTATATTTAAATTCTAATAAATTGGAACAATTGGAAAATCAGCATGCTGAAATTGATAAAAGATGGGTGGAAATACTTAACTATTTAAAAAACGAACATTTTCTGTATGAAAATTTAGTTATTCTTGTTGAATTTACGTTGTGCTGCCCTGGAACTAATGTAGAAGTTGAATGAGAGAGAGTGTTTTTTTCAATTGGCAATATTTTTTGGACAATTGAAAAATCAAGATTGAATGTTGATATTTTTGCTGGAGTAAACGTAAAATTCAGTATGAAGGATATTTTTTGCTCCGAAATTTCCAATGTATAAGAAAATGATATATTGACTTTTATATATATATATATATATATTCAATGGGAAAATACACGTTTAAGTAAATATTTAAAAGGAATGTGCAAGCGTAATCAGCGTATTTTATTTAAATTGTTTCATATATTTACGTTGTAACTTTTTCTTAAATTTTTTGCTCGCGCGCGTCCTCCTTTTCATTTTAAAATAACTGGTCACCTTAAAATTAGGGCCCCTGAAAAGTCAGGTTTTGGACCCCAAGAATCTTACAATGGATTTCAAAACCATAGTCTTTGAGCACCCTAGAATCCTGGCCCGCCCCCACGATGCGGGGTTTACGGGGGTGTAAGTTACACCACTAGGGGTGCCAGCTTAAGTGTAGTCCTCGTCCCTGGAGCGTGATTCACAATGATGTCCGTCGTCAATAGCCACGTATTGCTTCATACTGCGAAGTTAATAAACAATCACTCATAACTGAAGTGTGGTCGCTAAAAATATTCATTTGGCGTTATTTACGCACGTAACCGAAAGATAGTTGAGGTGAATCTGATGCTTGAAAACTTCGATTTTGCTTTATTTTTAGGTGCTAAAGCTTCATTGAAAAAGAAGGCTTTCAAAAGTCTTTTTTTAATCAGATAAAACGAGATGAGAGAAAAAGTGTCATTTTTATGTGGCAAATGTTCCATGAGTAATCCGATATCTTAAGCAGAAAAATATTTGTTCTTTCTCTCTAACGAAAAAGATTACCCGTCTTAATTGAAAATTCCCTATATATATATCAGGAAAATTTCCCCTTTAGGAATTTTTCCGCGACATTTTCCTTCTTCTACCTTTGCGTAAGCACTTCTCATTTCGCATAATTTGTAGAACTTTTTCTACAAAAAGAAAAAGAAAAAAAAAGGAGATGATAAACACTTGAATAAGCTAAAAACTTATCCGTAAAAAGGGTTTCAAGTAAACTTTTGCGAGTAGAAAAAACTGAATGAAGGGGGGGGGGGGGGACAGGAGGGTTTCCGAAGTGTTTTTGAATGTTTTCCAGCACGTGGCAAGTTTAGAAAGAAGTCGACACTTTTTTCGCCTCTTCATGCTGGAATACTTTTTTTGCATCTGAGCAGAACGATATTTTGACCCTTCGAAAACTATGGTAAATGATTTGTACAGTTGAAATCTCATTAAAAATTCGGTATTTAGACATGAATCTGTAGCTTATTCTTTTAACACGTCGCATTAACTTTTTTGCCTGTCTAAAAGGATTTGAACTTTATTTTTAAATCAAAATGTTACCAAATGTACACGCTCGAATTAGTCGTTCGAGTCCAGGAGCTACTAAATTCCCGCCATGTGTAGTGGTTGATGTGACTAGGCTCATACGTTATGGCCACGAGCTTGTATTCGGAGAGTCATGAGTTTGAGCCCTAGTGCCACTGAAAACTCACCGTATAAAAGGACTGATGCACTGTCGTGGTTCAAAGTCATTCCGTTGGAGTGGTGTGGTAGTTTGAAGAAAGAGGTGCCAGCTCAGATGTCCTTGTTTCTTAACCATGGCTCATAATTATGAGGTCCGTCGCCAATAACCCTTGAGTTGATTTGCTGTGCGCCTTTAATAAACATTTACTCATTAGCATAGTGTGAAAGTTTGACAGTAGGTTGCACTCTAAAATGTCGTCCTCATCACGTGAGCGTAGCTCAAAATTATGAGAGTAAGTGAGTGAATATTAACGTCGCACTGCTCAGCTACACGAGGGATTTTGGGGACGGACTTCGTAATTTTGAACCATGGTCAAGTAACGAGGATGACATCTGAGCTGGCATCCTCCTCCCCTAACTACCTCGCCACACCAACGGGAGGATGTTTGAGTTCTGTACAGATTTAAAGTGCATCGCTCCCCTATACGGTGGGTCTTTAGTGGTACTGGGCTCCAACTCCTGACATGTGCTAGCCACGATCCGAAACCTTGACCACTAGGCTACCGTGACCACTCAAAGTTATGAGAACCATCTCCAATAGCTGAGAATCCTCACCGATAGAATGCACTTCGAGTACTTTTGAATTGTGACGTAATAAACAATCCTGCAATTAAAGCAACAGGTGTAATTATGGAAAATACATTTTAGATCTACCAATGAGAACGTAAGTAGATGGTGCAAGCTGTATAAGACCTATTGGATTGACGCATATGTTAGCTTTTATTGCAAAAAGTTTAGAAAGATAAAAAATGTAAAAGTAGAAAACTTTTTTCTCTTTATATAATGTTAAATACACCCAATTCTTCTTTTTACACGGTAGATACGTTCCTTAAAAAATGAGCAAAAAAAATCGTGTAAACAAATACATGCGACATATGGTAAATTTGGGGATATGTTCCACAATTTTAAAAAATCGTGAAAGTTTAAAAACCTTTAAATATTTTTCCAAAAAAAAATCCAGCATAAAAGTAGAAATAAAACCCATGTTAGATATTTATAAGACAAAAACAATTCATTTCTATTACAAACAAGTCTTATAAAAAGAAATTTTTTTAAGTCAATTCCTACTTAGATCAACAAAGAAAATTTTTATACTTATCTACTTTTTATTAAATAGTTACAATTAATATATAAATATTTATATACAGAGGACACAGAATCACAACATTAAGTGGTCATTAATTTTTAATCATTATCATTAAAGTATCGTATTGTCATCCAAAGCAATCGTGTCTATAAAATTTCAGTTCAACTGAATGCTCTAAAACATGAGAAAAAAACCTTTTCAAGTTTTGACACAAGTCGCCAAAATTGTCGCTAAGTCGCCAAAAATGATGCCGACGTGGCTGTATTTGTAATTCTTTGAGTAATTAGTTTCAGTCAATTAATTTTAATTATTTATAATTAAATTATCGTATTTTTACTTAAAGCAATAGTGTATAGAAAATTGCAGCTGAAAGGAGCGCTTTAAATGTGAGAAAAAACCTTTTCGTGTTTTGACACGTCGCCAAAGTGGTCGCTAAATCGCCAAAAATGATGCCAACGTGGCTGTATTTGTAATTCTTTGAGTAATTAGTTTTGATAAATTAATTTGTATTAATTATGATTAAATGACTTTCTTTAAATTTCTTTTTTCTAATTTCTTTCTTTTCTTTTCTTTTTCTCTTTTTCCTTTCTTTTCTTTTTCTTTCGTTAATAAAATACATTTTAAAGAGCTCAATTGAGCTGAAATTTTATATACATTATTATTTTGGATGACAATACAATAATTTAAATATAACTGATAAAAATTGATTAAAAGTAATTATTTAAAGAATTACAAATACATACACACACACTTCCACGTTGTTGACTTAGTGACCCTTTTGGCGATTTGTCTCAAAACTTGAAAAGTTTTTTTTCTCATGTTTTAAAGCATTCAGTTGAACTGAAATTTTATATACACGATTGTTTGGGATGATAGTACGATAGTTTAATGATAATGATTAAAAATGTGTGTGTATGTGTGCGTGAATGACCACTTAATGTTGTGATTCTGTCCTATGTATATACATATTTATATTAATTGTAACTATTTAATGAAAAGTAACTAAAATAAAAAAAAATAATTTTGTTGATCGAAGTAGGAATTGACTTAATTTTTTTTTATATTGCTTGTTTTAAATTTAATGTACTATAAACACACCTTTGATTGAAATGCAATAACCGAGAATTTTACACCGCTTTATTATTTATTGATACAAATATTTTTCCTTGGAAAGCGTAATTACGTAACCTTCGAGGCATTTATAAAGTAAATCTTTTACTTTACATTCCAATCAAAAGAAAATCTTAGCAGACAATTATTCTAGAGTTTCTAAAGTTTTATCTCAAAATGCAAATGAGAAAATGAATTACAAAATCCGTTTTCATGAAGTGCGATCGACCTTCTATACAAGAATATTTTTCAATACAATCGAAGTGTATTGATAGGACTGAATATCAATAAATTAAAAACAGTATTTTATTTTATAGTTGTATTACCCAACGAAGGAGGCGAGTAATTGTTGGTATTTTATGAAATACGATCGTAACTTTTCTTTCAATTCCATTTCTGCCCATGCCCCACACTTAAGCAACTAAGTTTTAACTCATAGTTTCAAATATGTTGGCTTCATCGAGCTGATAATTTTATTTGGTCTATTTTATAAAAGAGGTTACTTTATTGATTGTATAAAACTAGCTCTGAGAGAAGAGGTACGCCGATGAAAGCACTTTTTCCCTGAAGAAAAGCTTTTACTTCGATCCGAAGCGCAATAGAAAAATTCTATTTCTGCACATGCCCCACACTTAAGCAACTAAGTTTTAACTCATAGTTTCAAATATGTTGGCTTCATCGAGCTGATAATTTTATTTGGTCTATTTTATAAAAGAGGTTTCTTTATTGATTGTATAAAACTAGCTCTGAGAGAAGAGGTACGCCGATGAAAGCACTTTTTCCCTGAAGAAAAGCTTTTACTTCGATCCGAAGCGCACTAGAAAAATTCGCGATCTGAGAACTATTCTTCTTTTCTGTAGTAGGTGAAGCTTTCCAAAACAAAAAGAATCAATGCTTGCCTTTAAGTTATGTTTGAGCATAATTCACTGACAGTACTAAATAGGTTTTGCAAAAAAGAAAAAAATGGGCTAAGTTTTTACTCCCGGTTTTCAATTTTTCATTAGGTAAAAAACTCTGTTAGTCATATTTTTTAATGAAATGTAAAAGATAAATTGAATATTACTTTAAATATGAAATAAAACCTATCTTGTGAATACAGCTAAGCTATAAACCTATGAAAATGAATAAAAATATGCAAAACAATATTTAGCAATCCTAATTATTTTTTCATTTAAGAGCTATGTAGACATAGTGTTAGACAGAATTAAATCTTTCTTTGCAAAGGTGAAAGGAAAGAAAATAACAATCGAAATAGAAAGACATGAGTTTTTACGAGGCTCAAGATTAAATTAATATTTTGAGAAATATGTAGTGAATCGAGTAAATTTAACTCTAAGGAAATAACGATTCAGCAAAGAAGATAATAAATAAAAGAAGCTGAATAACCCTATATTTTCCACTTTCATCTGTTAATAAATATATAAGTAGTATCTGAAACAAAACTAGCTGTTATATCTACCAACTTCGCTGGGTATTTCCTGATGTTGTATGATTATATATACTAAACTAAACTCAGTGCCTCAACAGCCCACGAGGGTCAAGGCCTACTGTGCCCATCTCAGTTTCCATGACCTTGGGCACTGAGCTGCATGAGCAGATGTTCCAGTCAAGTTATCAGTCTGACGTGAAACACCCGATGTTTAGTTCCAAGCAAGCTTGGTACTCATTCATCGACTCACTGTAGGGATGGAAGGCTAAGTCGACCTTTCCCAGCCCGGAATTTGAACCCCAGACCTGAGACGTGGAAGCAGGATACGCTATCACTCAACCAATGGGCTTATGGTTATATATAAGGTTCATTAAATTTATTGATATCTACCACTAAGCCTTTGATTGTATTGAAAAATATTCTTATTCGCCTCACCTATTGATTTAAAAAGGCCAGGACTTAATTTAAAAGGTCAATTTCCTCAAAACCCGTCATTCTGTTCAACAAAAGAAGCATGCCAACCCAATTTCAAGTCTGAACTTTTAATAGTTCAAAAAAGAAAACTTTTTTCCCTGTAATACCCCTCCAAACCCTCCCTTGGGACTAGATTTCCTTAAAAAACGTTTTTAATACATTTTACTCAACAAAATTAACCTGTTCGCTAAATGTATTGTCTGTGGAGGTCTAATTTGCCAAAAAAGAAAATTTTTGTCAATAAGATCTCCACATTGTCTCTTGGGATTTATTTTGCCCCTCTATTTTAGCCAAACCAATTCTCTTCTCTATTCAACTGCCTGACAAATTCCAAATCTGCTGATTTATAGGCTCAAAAGTGGGAACTACAAGACCTCGAGTGCCACTTTGGTATCGATTTATGCAAAACCCGTTATTCGCACATTTCCACTCAACGAAAGAAACATGCCTGATAAATTTTAAGTTAATTAGAGAGAGTCTAATAGTTTCGGAGATCTCACGATGAGGGAGCGTGTAAGTTGCTGCTCTCTCTCTCTCTATATATATATATCGGGTTGGAGGGAAAGTTCTGTCGTATTTTAAAGAAAACATTTGAATGCATTTATAAAAATATGTGTTTAATATTAATAAATTATATATGCTCCATTATTTGTTACAACTTGTTGCCATCTTTCAGGTAACATATGAATTCCTATTTTGTAGAATTCTCGTCCTTGGAGTTAAAATAGTCAGCAACTGCCTTAGAAACACTTTCAAGACTTGAATTTTTTTCCGTTAGATAATTTTCTAGAGATCTGAACAGGTAATAATCAGATGGTGCAATGTCAGGTGAAAACGCTGGATGACCAAGGACTTCCCATCTTAACGTTTTCAGTTTTTGTTGTGTCACCATTGCAGTATGTGGTCGAGCGTTACCGTGGTGGAACACTATTCCTTTTCTGGACGCTAATGCTGGCCTTTTTTCTTTGATAGCTGCATTCATTTTATCCAGTTGATTGCAATAAAGATCCGCGTTGATGGTTTTTCCCTGTTTCAGCAACTCGTAGTACACTGGACGTTTCCTGTCCCACCACAAACAAAGCAGAACTTTTCGTTGATGGATACTTGGTTTTACAACTGTTGCTGCTGATGTTTCTGGTTTGCAGTAAGATTTTTTTCTTTTAATATTCTCGTAAAGAATACACTTTTCATCTCCAGTAATCAGCTTGTCCAAAAAAACGCTCCACATTGTGTCTAATCAGATGTGATGCACACATTCTTACACGATCAGACAAATTCTTTTCCGTTAATTCATGTGAAACCCAAACACTTCGCTTTAACACAAACCCAAGAGATTTAATGTGATCTCCAACAGTTGTATGATGAATGCCAAACTCTTCTGCAATTTCTTGACTTGTTAAATGTGGATTATTTTCCAACATGGATTGGAAAATATCATTATCGATCTTGGATGGTCATCCAGATCGATTACTTTCCTGGAGGCTCAGTTCCCTGGAACGAAATTTGCTAAACCATCTTTGACAAGAACGAACATTTACAATATCTTTTCCAAATACCGCACATAAATTTTTACATACAACTGATGCGTTGCTTCCTTTTTGGAATTCATACAAAATGCAGTGTCGTAAATGCACTTTATCTACTGACACGTTTTTCACTTTAAATATTACAAGTAAATGATGAACGGTAAAAAGGACTCTTTTTATATTATACAGCATCTAAAAAAACAAAAAAAATCCGAATGACTCACTAGCCAGATGTTTTTTTTATTTACAACAAAAATCACCTCCCTATTTAAAATACGACAGAACTTTCCCTCCGACCCAAATATATATATATAATGTATGTATACTAGCGATCCCAACAGACGACAGAAGTTGTCCTGTACAAATGTCTTAAATCCGAAAATTACAAACTTTTTTTAATCAGTTGTAATAATCTCGACCGTTTTGATGAAATTTTTTATAAAGAAAGTTATTACTATACCTGACATCATCACATGTACAGTTACCACAATCCGACCAATCGATTGCATGTTTGTATGCATTTGCTATGAAATAAGTTGAATATAGAAACTATTCTGAAAAGAGACTTAAACTTGTTTTAATTAAAGGGTGAAAAAGATAAAACTCGAGCTATTTTCATAACAGGTATATTTTTTTAATGCACAAAAAAAAATTATCGTAATGCCATCGAATGTACAATGTTTTTGGTTAATCCTTGAGGGGTATAAACAAACAAATACGATGGTTTGCCAAACCTCGAACATACAACATATAATTGGCTGTGCGAAAAGCAAGGGTTTTCTAAATCTAAGCCACAAATTGTCAATGTTTGACCGTGTGACTTATTAATGGTCATAGCAAATGCCAAGCGAATTGGAAATTGCAAATTTTGAATGGGTAGGTGAGTCTGAAAGAATCATTGGGATATGTGGTAGAAGTACAAATTCACCTTGAAGTTTGCTGCTCAAAATAGTAGCCTCAAGAATATTGCCCATAATTTTTTTTATGAAGAATCACGCGCCGTTACATAATTTTGGGGCATTTTCAACTAATTGCGATATCAGACCGAATTGTGAATTTAAATCATTCTCGAATCTTCACTCAAAAGATATCATCCAAATAGGTCCAGCCGTTTAGCAGATCAGTCACATACACCCACAGAGAAGAATTATATTGTTACGTAGATCCGGGTTCGATGTTTTTATGCAAAACAATCACAAAAAAAAAAAATAAATAGTTCTTTAAGAGCGATGCGAATTTATTATCAAAAATCCAATCCTTTAAATACAGGATTCAGCGGCAATATTCACAGGGTAAATATCCGAAGGTCTTCACACATTCAACAGCAATCAAACACAATAATCAGTGTTTAAAAATACGCGTAAGTAAAGATTATTCACAAGCACAGCCGAGCTCTAATCGCTAGTCAAAACAATCCTCACTACTCGCTAGTTTAATCAAGACTGATCGCTGTACCGGCGAGCATCTTTATTTATAGGCGCGACAGAATCTTCTAGAAATATAACCGCTCGTGTCATTGAACGTTACACTAGGGGAGAGATCCACTACATTCTAGAAGATTCCAAAAGGTTCCGAACTCGCCAACATAATCACTAATTATGTCAAAATTGTCGCCAAATTGGCCTCCAACTTGGTCGCCAGAAATGATGTCAACTTGACTCTAGCGCCAAAATTTCACCAAGTTCTCATTGAATCGCCATTATAACGTAAGGGGCGGCATTGCTTGTGAATAGCACAATTTTAACATGAAATAAATATAAAAGTAATATTAATGCATTAAACACTCAAATACAAATTATTTACACTATTTACACAAAATTCGTAACACTGCTCACTCCTCAAAGACTGCACATCCCGGGCAGTACAATCCTTGAGTAAGAGGCATCTATTTACAGGCAAACTACTCACATAATAATCGCATATAAAGTAACAAATGTACTTCACAGCATATAAACTGAAAGCACATGAAGAGATGTAAACATAAATTCCAATATTAAAATAAAACTAAGGAATTAGAAAAGAGAAATAATTT
Organism: Trichonephila inaurata madagascariensis; assembly: GCA_019973955.1. NCBI lineage: Eukaryota > Metazoa > Arthropoda > Arachnida > Araneae > Nephilidae > Trichonephila > Trichonephila inaurata. The sequence continues at coordinate 204,117 of BMAV01026248.1, read as the reverse complement.
ACATTATTTACAAAATAATTAATGACCATGGTCTGAACTTAAGGATCTTAATCATCTTGGCTATGATAAGGGGCTAGCCTATTGTAATGTATTACCTTCGGTTTTGAGTGTGGTGATTTCTGTACCCGACCCACAACGTCATTCAGTCTTTTTAGGACTGTGTAAAGACCTTCCCAGTTGGTCTGCAGCTTTGGAGAGAGTCCTTAGCGACGTTTCGGATTCCATAACCACACTTTGTCACCTTCGTGGAAGTCGTGTCCGGTTGCTCTTGCGTCGTATCGGGTCTTCATCTTCTCGGTTGATTGATTGATTGAATATTAACGCCGCACTGTTCAGCTATTCGAAGGCTTTTGGCGATGGACCACGTAATTTTGAACCATGGTCAAGTGACGTGGACGACACCTGAGCTGGCACTTCCCTTTTTCTAACTACCACACCACACCAACGGGAGGACGTTTCAGCTCTCGACAGATTTAACGTGCATCGCTGCCCTACACGGCGGGTCTTTAGTGGTACTGGGCTCGAACTCGTTACAAGGCAAGACACGATCCGATACCTATACCACTCGGCTACCGCGGTCACCTTCATCTTCTCGGAAGCCATGCCGATTCTTTCCCTAGCCAGATGATGCATTTTCTCAATCCGTTCCTGGAGTTTCTTGATATAATCCTCAGGCGCCAAGGGTGCATCTGGTGGCCGGCAGCTGAAGAGAAGATCTGCAGGCAGACGAAGATCACGTCCAAAGAGCATCTGGGATGGGTAATAGCCGGTGGTCTCGTGAACAGCACTCCTGTAGGCAAGCAGGAAAAAGGGCAATTTCTTGTCCCAGTCCTGTTGATTACTGGATACCAAGAGAGAGTCTGTTCAGGATGGTCCAACTGAACCTCTCTACCACGCCATCAGACTGGGGATGTAAAGCTGTTGTCCGGGTTTTTTCAATGGCGAGTATTTCACAGTCTCTGGCAAACTGCAGAATCTAAGTTTCTCCCTTCATCGGAGTGCAGTTGTAGAGGTGTGATCCAGTGTTGAACTAGAACCTCTGCAACAGTTGAGGACTCTTGGTTGGAAATAGGATAGGCTTCAGGGGCCACTTAGTGAAGTAGTTCATCACCACCAGGATGTTGTTGTTGCCATCTGATGATCTCGGAAGTCAGCCTAGGATATCAAAAGTTATTCTTTCGAAAGGCGCTTCCACATTATACAGCTGCAGTCTTCTCTAGTGAGTTTCCTGGGACCTTTGCGTGCAGCACAGGGATCACATTTGCTACAACACTTCCACGTCACTCCGCACATTGTTCCATTAGAAGCGCTCACAATCTTTTTGTAAGGTCTTCATAACACCAAAATGACCTCCAGTTGGACTGCCACGGAGTTCCTTAAGGACTGTTGAAACTCTTGTCCTTGGGAGTATTAATTGCCACCTGAATGTTTTTCCACCGTCAAACTCCCATTTTCGATATAAAACACCATTTCTCAGATGAAGAGAGTCCCAAAGAGCCCAGTAACGCTTCATTGTAGGATGGAAAGGGGCGATGTCTTGCCAGCTGGGCTTTTCGTCAGACGACTCTTTTAATTCTATAATTGTTTTATCTCAGGATCAGCCCGTTGATCTTTACGGATGCTGTCATCACTCCATGGGTCCAATTCTGATGTCGATGGCGTCGTAACTTGGCGGGCTATTTGATCTATTACGCCCAACTTCTTTTTGATTCTTGAGCAGAATTTTCTGTTCTCCGGGCAAGGTCTTCTCGAAAGGACGTCTCCATTCCCCTCTGTTGTTCCTTTTAGGTTTCCCCACACTTCCTTAGACTCGATTACATTTGCACGTTGTGGATGTTCCTGATTTACTTGAGGGCAGTTATTTATTAGGTTCCCTGCTCCACCGTACGCCCAGCACTTGGTGCTGCGATCTTCCTTATTGTTTTGGGGGCAGTTACTTCTTAGATGCCCTGGTTCACCACAGTCCCAGCATGTGATGCTACATCTCCTCCGGTTCCGACGTTGAGCTACTAAATCTTAAATTTCCTCTTTTAATTTCTTTATCTCCTTCCTCCATGGAGAGTCACTCTAGCTCCTTGGATAGAATGGTGGTCCATGCAACTTGTTTGAGTGGAGGCCTCAAATTTCCGGGCATATAACAGGGCAGATTTAAAGTCTTGGACATCTGCCATTCTTACAGCCATCTGAATTTCTTCATTCTCCAATCCTTCCACGAAATACTCGAGAGAAATCATATCTCACAAATTTGCTGAGAAATCTGAGAAGGCTAAGGTAGTGAGCCTCTGTATTTCAAAGGCATACTCCTGCAAACTTTCTTCGGATTTCTGGTGTCTTGTTTTCATCTGGAGGCGGGCATCGTCTTTAGAGTATTTTTGGCCGAACCGAAGATCCAAAGCATTATAAAGAAAGTTCAAATTCAGCAGCTCTGTGTCGGGGAGACTGCAGAACTTAAGCGGATTCTCCTCTAAAGGATGCTACTAGCTGACATGCTTTGACCCTTTCAGTCCATCCATTGGCTTCAAAAATTATACAAAATTGAATCTTGTACACCTCCCAGTTGGTGTTTCCGTCATAGGTGTACAGTTTCACTGACACTGGTGAGGCAGGTATAGATACTGGAGCAGCAGGGACAAACTTGCATTCGTTCTTCGTTTTCCCACAAGCTAGAAGCTTTTTTTCAAGGTATTCTACTCGCTGAGACATTTCTTCCATTCTTTCATCAACCTGCCCTTTAACCTTTTCTATTTCTTCCTCCATTTTCTCTTTCCATCTTTTCTTCAAATACTCACATCTCTTCTTCCATTTTGTTGATTTTCTCTACAAGAGTATTCTTCAACTCTTCTTGGCCGCTTTTCAAGGCATTGATGCCTTCCAACAGAGCCTTCAGTTGCTCATCCATCGTTCGTGTTATTGGCATAAAACCCCACCTCTGACACCAAACTGTTACGTAGATCCGAGGGTTCAAGGATTTTATGCAAAGCAGTCACAAAGAAAATAAATAGTTGTTTAAGATCGATGCGAATTTATTATTAAAAATTCAATCCTTTAAATACAGGATTCAGCAGCGATATTCACAGAGTAAATATCCGAAGGTCTTCACACCTTCAACAGCAATCAAACACAATATTCAGTGTTTAAAAATACGCGTAAGTAAAGATTATTCACAAGCACAGCCGAGATAATCGCTTGTCAAAACAATCCTCACTACTTTTTGATTTAATTAAGACTCCTCGCCGTCGCGGCGCACATCTTATATATAGGAGCGACAGAAACTTCTAGAAATATAACAGCTCGTGTTATTGAACGTAACACTAGTGGAACGATCCACTACTTTCTAGAAGATTCCAGGAGGTTCCGAACTCGCCAACAGGCTCGAACATGACGCTAAAATGGTCGCCCATGACGCCGAATCGGCCTCCAACTTGGTCGGCGTTATAACGTAAGGGGTGGCATTGCTTTAAATAGCACAATTTTAACATTAAATACACTGCTGGCCACAGTAAATGCAACACCCTGAAAGAAGCATGCAAATAACATAAATTTACAACATGCATTAACAGAGGTGAGATATGCAAATGATTAAAATTTCAGCGCAGACACACATCACGCGCGGCTGTGGCGCCACCTCAAAGCGCTATTTAAGGCTGGGAGATTTCGACGATTTCAAGTTCGGCAATTGTGTTTTTCATGTGTTTTTTTTCTTCAAATTATGGTCAGTTATGTCTCGTAAAAACAGGGATCAGCTTTTGATCAAGTATCCGAGTTCGACAGAGGAAGGATAGTGGCCTACCGAGATTGTGGATTATTTTTCAGGGAAATCGGTAGTCGTGTTGGACGAAACCAAACAACTGTAATTCGGATGTGTGACCGTTGGATGCAGGAGGCTACGACGAACTGACGTGGTCTATCGTATCCACCTCAGTGCACCACTTCACGTGAAGACAGGCAAATTGTGCGCAAGGCAGTGACAGATAGCTCAGTCACATCACGAACCTAAGCACAGCACATTGAGTCTGTAACGCATCTTTCAGTGTCTCCGCGTCCCATTCGACGCCGCTTACAGCAGAGTGGTCTGTCCGCAAGACGTCCATTGCTTGGTCTACCTTTAATGCAGAACCACAGACGTCTCCGCCGCCAATGGTGTGATGAAAGAAGGATGTGGGTCGCAGAATGAAATGAAGTTGTCTTTACTGATGAGTCACGCATCTGTCTGCAACACCACGATGGTCGGATTTGTGTCTGGAGACACCATGAAGAAAAGGTTTGTTGAACAGCTGCGTTATGCACCGCCACACTGGTCCTGCACCGGGTATTATAGTATGGGGCGGTGTTGGATATCACTCATTTACTCCTCTAGTACGCATTGCCGGTATTTTAAACAGCCAGCGCTACATCTCCGAGGTATTGGAGCCAGTTGTCCTTCCTTACTTTCAGGACTTGGCCACAGCCATATTTCAACAGGATAATGCTCAACCACGCGTGGCACGCATTGTCGAAAGAATCTTCGTCAATCACCTGATTGAATTGCTTCCCTGGCCGGCTCACTCTGAAGATCTTTCACCGATAGAAAACATGTGGTCCATGGTTGCTCAATGATTGACCCAGATTACACCCCCAGCTGCCACACCAGATCAACTTTGGAATTGTGGGGAAGCTGCTTCGTCTGATGTACCCCAAAAACACATCTAAAGTCTCTTTGAATCAATGCCGAGGCGTGTGGCAGCGGTGATCTCCAACAATGACGGCTACTCTGGCTACTGATTCTGGCAGGAACCACATTTCACAGAAGTCTATAAATTTAATCATTTGATTCTTGGTCAGAGAGAGCATGTTATCTACAAAATAAATTTTATTGTGCTATCTCTTGTCTTTCTTGGTGTTGCATTTACGGTGGTCACAGCAGTGTAAATATAACAGAGTAACATAAATGAAATAAAAACTCATGTACAAATTATTTACACTATTTACACAAAATTCGTAACAATATATATAAAGATATATGCCGTATCGTGGCGAAATGAATATATATATATAATCTTTCTAAATCTGTAATTATTTTTTGTCTTATTTTGATAGAAAAATAAGATTGTAATTTTAAAAACGGTGAAATTATCGGAAAATTCTCCAATCTTCTTTTTTTCGCCGTGCATTAGTGGAATAAACAGCAATTATGCGTTTTAATTAATATATTTTCAACTAATTGCGATATCGGTCCGAATTGTGAATCTAAACCATTCTCGAATCCACTTGAATCCACCCAAAAATCATCCAAATAGGTCCAGCCGTTTAGGAGGAGTTCAGTCACATACAAACACAGAAGAATTATATAAGAAAGATTATTTGAAAAGATATTAATTAAAAACACTAAAAAGCATGATACGTCTGCATTTTTGTAACAATGAAGACCAGGTTTGGCTGAAAATCAATTTTCGACGCCAACATACTTCATTTTTATAACAATGCAGGTGAATATAGAGTTGAATGTTTTTAATGTTTTTAATTAATATCTTTTTAACTAATTACGATATCAGACCAAATTGAGAATCTAAACCATTTTCGAATCCCCTTGAACCCACACAAATTTTCATCAGAATCGGTCCAGCCGTTTAGGAGGAGTTTAATCACATACACACGCACAGAAGATTTACATATATATATATATATATATAGTAATATAAAATAACAGTGAAGAAGTACTTGAACCTACAGTGCTAAAGCAGGAAGAAATTGGAATTCACCAGACATAACAAATGTAGATACAAAAAAGTGTTTGGACTAAACTGGAGACCTATTATGATTTCTAAAGCTGTCGCTGAATTAGGCCAGAGAATTAGGGTTAGCAATGCTTTACGGATCCTACCTTCCCCGTTCAGCAGAAACTTTCGACATAATAGGGGGAAAAAACACCTAGTTGAAAAGTTAAGCCTAATACAACACGTGGAAGAAAAACCAGATAATATATTAAAATGAAGCTAAGAAAATAGAACAATAATGAATGTCACAAGGAAAGGAATAAATAAATAAATAAAATAAAAAATTAAAAAAATATAAAAAACTTACATGTAAAATAAGTACTGGAAATCGAAAATTTAACCTTTCATAATAAGTTCACCACGCGAAATGACGTAAAAAATTGGAAAGACTATTCGAGAAGAACAAAAAATAGTGGCGCCACCTAGATATTTATTTTGCAATTAAACAAAGCACTAAGATATTTTTAAAATAAACAAAATAAAGGAAGATTTAAAAACGATAATGAACAAATTTAAGAATAGATAAAATCAAATAAAAATATAAAACAAAGTAAAAAAAACTTGGATGATTATATATTAATCGATATATAGCAATTAAAATAGGCGCTTACAAATTTTTTGATTTTTTAAAAAATAAACTAAAAAAGGAATTTTAGTTAAAATAATGACCTAAGATAAAAATATATTTAATTAGAAATAGAAATAAATTTATAAATAAATTTACTTGGATAATTGTATTCTAAACAATCATTGCAAAAATTCACAAAATTACTTTGTTTTAAAATGTTATCAGTAACTAAATCATTGTTTCTTTTTATAAAATTTAAGATAATATTTCTAAATATAGATAGGTGTAGGTTACTACCCCAAAAAGGCATTTTTATAATGTTAAAATCAAATGAATCTCTTTTATCAAAAATATTACTTAATAGCGAATTATTCTTAACCTTTAATTGAAGGTCCAAAAAGTTAGCTGACTCATTATTATAATTAGTTTTTACTAATTTTAAATAGGGGGGATAATAATTAAGGTTAGGAACAAAGTCTACTGTATTACTAAACATAATTAAGTCATCTATGTATCTAAAAAAGTAACAAGATTCATAACTAATACTTTTATTTTCATAAGAATGCAAGTAGATATTTACTAAGCAGTTGCTAGCTGGTCCCCCTTGTGGTAAATCTTTAATTTGCTGATAATAAGCGTTATTATGGAAAATATAATTTCTTTTAATACTAATTCAATAATAGAAATATATTTATCATATTTTAATATCCTATTTAAAAAGTATTTGCTATATGCTATTTTAAGAATCTTAAACATGTCTTCTGTATCTATGGAATTAAATAAATCTTCAAAATCATAGGTATACATAGAAATAATACACAGAGGATTTTATATATATATATATATATATATATATATATATATATATATATATACAAATTTTCTAAAAAAAAAAGATAACATCCAAACAATAACATTCGACAAACACATAGACATCAGGAAAATAACACAATGAAGAACAAAAGAGTGACTGACGTCTCCTAAATGGCTGGGCCGATTTTGATGAAATTTTTTATGGAGGTTCAAGTGGATTCGGGAATGGTTTAGATTTACAATTCGGTCCAATATCGCAATTGGTTAAAAAGATATTAATTAAAAACATTAAAAATATTCAGCTCAATATTCACCTGCATTGTTGTAACAACGTTATTGTTATAAAAAAAAATGACGTAAGTTAGCGTCGAAAATCGATTTTCAGCCAAACTGGCCAAACCGGATCTTTATTGTTACAAAAGTACAGAATAATCATGCTTTTTAGCGTTTTTAATTAATATCTTTTCAAATAATCTTTATACATGTAATTCTTCTGTGCGTGTGTATGTGACTGAACTCCTCCTAAGCGGCTGGAACGATTTTGATGACATTTTTTGTGTGTGTTCAAGTGGAATCGAGAACGATTTAAATTCACAATTTGGTCCAATATCACAATTAGCTAAAAAGATATTAATTAAAAACCGTAAAACACATAATTGTTTTACCCCTGTGTGCTGTTTATTCTGCAAATTCGCGAGAAGAAAGAAAAAAAAAGACAGAAGAGGGGAGAATTTTTCGATACTTTCGCCGTTTTCAATATTGCAATCTAATTTTTCTATCAAAATCAGACAAAAAATAAGTACAGTATCGGAAAGATTATATTCATTTCATCACGATATGGCATATATCTTTATATATATAAATCTTATGTGCGTGTGTATGTGACTGTGAACTACTCCTACACGGCTGGAGCAATTTTGATGACATTTTTTGTGGAATTTCAAGTGGATTCGAGTGAATTCGAGTGGTTTAGATTCACACACAATTCGGTCCAATGTAGCAATTAGTTAAAAAGATATTAATTAAAACAAGTTTTAATAACCAGTTTTTGGCGCCAACTTTGATTTGTTTAGATTGATTATTAACGCCGCATTGTTTAGCTACACGAGGGCTTTTGGCGACGGACCACGTAATTTTGAACCATGGTCAAGTGACGTGGACGACACCTGAGCTGGCACCCCCTTCTCCTAACTACCACACCACACCAACGGGAGGACGTTTCAGCTCTCGACAGATTTAACGTGCATCGCTGCCCTACACGGCGGGTCTTTAGTGGTACTGGGCTCGAACTCGTGAGAAGACAAGCCACGGTACGATACCCACTCGGCTACCGCGGCCACACTTTGATTTGTTACAACAATGACAAAGGTTGGTGTCGAAAATCGGTTTTCAGCCAAATCGGAATTTCATGACGTTGCTCTATTGACTGTATTAATAAATTTTGTTTAAAAAATGATTGTTTTTAGCATGTGTGATTAACTTGAAATATATTTTTAAAATCTCAATTTCTACAACGTTTTAAATTTTTCTAATTTAAATAACTTAAAAAAGATCAAACAATTTTTCAAGTAAATTGGTATATTTTTTTAACCATTTCCAATGCTACCACAAGTTAATTTGAAACAAAATATTATAAAACTTCAAAAAAATTTTGGAATTTTTATTTTTAAAAAAATTCTGCTTTCTTTATACATAAAATATTTTTAAAGACGATATATCTTTTCTGTCTTGGGGAGCCGTAAAAGTACAACGAAAAAAATTGGAAAAATCGCCAAATGCCAGTAATAGTTAATTATGGGAAAGCTACTTCAGAACACACGAGTTTGAGCGCTTATAGTGCATGTGCGGAAAAACAACTTAAGGAGAGTACGTAAGCAGATAAAAGATTTTCCTGTCTGATAAAGATGTTTTCTTTTTGAATGTTTTTTCTTTTATAATAATTGTAAATAATGAATTTTCCAGTAATTTTCCGAATCCAATTTATTAGTTTGAATTTATTTTAAGAAAGTATTAATTGTTTTATGCATAAAATAATTAATACGATCGTAGTTTTTAATAATATATCGCCACTGATAGTTTTATTTTAGAGAAATAATTTACTAAAGAACCTTTTTAGAGGAAAATGCAGCCCTGTTTTTATTAAATAGTACTATTTCCTTTTAAACCTTTTTTATACAAGGAATGTAAACAAATTTTTAGACTTTCTCCCCACAGTTCTTTTTTCACAGTTACATATATTTAATCGAAAAATCAAACATCCAGATAAAAGCAGTCATTTCATAGCAAACGGGTGTCATTTTTTGATTCCTTATTTAACGAAAATTGATATAAATTAATAATTTTCTTAAGAATTAAACTTATATTGCGTTTTATTATTTATTGCTAAATTATTTATTTAATAATAAATTCGTACATTGTGTGTTTTCTTGAGATCAAAACTGGATCAGCTTTGTAAATTTTTAATCGAAAATAGAAATTTAAAAAAAAAAAAAATCTTATCCCTCGGTGCAAAAAAAGGGGTGCAAAAAAAAGGGGGTTTCATTCTTGAAAAAAACCATACAACTCTTGGCTAAATGGAAGGAAAAGAAATCTATCTGATAAAGAGAAGTGGAAGAAATTTCTGAAAAAGGGATTTAAATGTCAAATATAGAAATTGATTACTCACATCGCTCAGTAATACACACACACAGAAATACTGGGGATAAAATTGTTCATACGGAAAATGCCCTTACAACACCGAGCTAAGTAGCGGGAAAACAGACCCGCCCAACAGGACAAAGATGCGGAAGAAACTTCGAAAAAGAGTATTTAATGGCATTAATATATATATATATATATATACCTATTAATGGGTATTATAATAAAAAAATTAATATTACTTTATTAATATTTAATGTGAAAGAATAGAAAAGTAAATAATATATAAATGTGTGACGGGCTCACGCGTATTTTCTTTAACATAACCTCTGGGTTCTTTGGTGGCCAAGATTAATGGCAACTCTTTTCCAACCAAAACCCAAGAAGCGAAATGTGAACAAGAAATGCAAATAAGATAGCTTTTAAAAGAACAAAAGTTTCAGTAAGCGAGATGACAAATTTGGGGAATGTTATTTGTGAAAGAGACTAGAGGGAATTGACACCCAATATTGAAGTTACCTGGAAAGGAAGCCATTATACAAGGTGCATACCATTGCACGCGCGCCCAGATGTTTTCCCATAAAGATTGTTTCTAAGTTTGGATTAAGGTAGGACACATTATTTGATATTAAGAATTGTAATATATTATTAGAAGTGAGAGTAGGTGGAAAATAATTATAACTTAGAGAAAGTGGTCTAAATTACGCAATTCGGTTTAACTATCAATGTGTGTTGTTCATTATAGATTCTCGCTTATTTAAATTTATATAAATTGTTAGACATTTAAGTTCTATTCTTAATAAAGTCATATTAAGAATTTAAAATGTCTATTCCTTTTGCAAACCCTACACCTCTAGCTCACGCCGACAATCAAAGATACGGTCACCAAAGGGAGGCGGTGTCACAAATGTTTTTAAATAAAATGATATTTAGGAAAACTTGTGTTATTTGATGGCCAATGTTATTTGGTACAGAAATTACCTCTAATCGGAACAAAAATTCATTGTCCCTTATGTGGCTTGAATCGATCTCGATGCATGTAAAAAAAAATTTTTTTATTTGAGTTTTTAAATAAATTATAATATAAATACTTTACGAATAACACAGTAGAAAAATATAAAATTATTTGTCACCAGCAAAAAAAAAACGCTTTCAACTTTACAGAAAAGCCCGGACTTTACGGTTAGTTAGGTTCTAGTAAAAAGCCAAGTTTAACCGGTTTGTGTGTGCACACACACAAGCGCTAGTTCCAACTCCAGAGAAAAAAAATTTAAACAAAAACCCAAGGTAAATAATGAAATTAAATTTGTCCAGTTGCGTTACCCTAATAAACTTCTCGATTGTATTCAAACTCTATCTGGTTATATATGACTAGATCTGATCTTTTTAACACCAATTGATTCAATCCTACCAAGATCAGATGCTTCATCAGTTCCTTCCAGTGGTGATGCAATTTTCATAAAATTGGGACTTCTTAGACCTCCCGAATTTTGTACTGCACATATATTAATTTAATATTTTTGTCTTTAAGAAAATGTTGCCGCAATACCCTTTGGCCACTGTAGCCGAGTGGTATAGGTATCGGACTTTGGCTTGCCTTGTCCCGAGTTCAATCCCAGTACAACTAAAGACCCGCCGTGTAGGGTAGCGATGCACGTTAAATCTGTCGAGAGCTGAAACGTCCTCCCGTTGATGTGGTTGTTAGGAGAGAGGGGTGCAAGCTCAGGTGTCATCCACGTCACTTGACCATGGTTCAAAATTACGTGGTCCGTCACCAAAAACCCTCGTGTAGCTGAACAGTGCGACGTTAATATTCAATTAATCAATCAAACCGCAATAGCCTTGTCATCCCTAGCTTGTGGCCGGCTTGTCATGAGTTTGAGCCTGAATACCACTGCCTCGAGAGTCTAGTGGTCAAGGTAACGGACTTGTGGCCAGCGTTTCATGAGTTCGAGCCTAGTACACCTGAAGACCTACCATGCAGAGGGAGCCGATGCATTTTAAATCTGTTGAGGCTCTAACGTCCTCCCGTTGGTGTGGTGTGGAAGTTAGGAAAGGGGTTGCCAATTCAGGTGTCGTCCTCGTCCCTTGACCATGGATAAAAATGACGAGGTCCATCACCAAAAGCCCTCAAGTAGCTGAAGAATGCGGCGTTAATATTCAGTCACTCAAGAGACACCATGTAGAATGGATGAGGCAAATTAAACATTCTTAAGTTCATAATCTTTCCCATTGGCTAGGTGTGCTAGTTTGGGGATAGGACTGCCAGCTTAGGTCATTTGGCTATGTTTACGATTTACGACAGTGTTTCTCAAACTGTGGGGTGCGCCCTCCTGGGGGGGGCACGATACCCTTACGAGGGGGCGCGAGGATATAGAAAATAAAAGATTTAAGAATAATTCATTTAATGGAATGAATTAAAACAAAATACTTTTTTTCAGACATAATAAAAAATGCACATTTACTCTGATATAATTTATAGGCGATATAAGTCATCTCTCTCAAAAATAAAAACTTCTTCAATACCAAATTAGCTATCTTTGATCCAAAAAACCAAATAAAAAAACTTTTATTTGATTTGGTGTATCTCATGATGAGTGATTTTTACTGCTCTTTCACACAGAGAAAAAACAAACCCCAGACCCAGAATCGAAAAAATTTTGGAACATAAAAAATTCATCACTGATTATTTTTGAAATACTGCACATTATAGCTGTAATCTGTTTTTGCTTATAATCTGTTTGACATTCTTAGTTATTGATACAGTTAGTTATGACCCCTCTCTTATGTGTTTGTTTCTCATTTAGGGAAGTTGTAAGTAATGTATTTCTCTGTTGCGCTTTTTTCCCGTGCAAAAGAGTTTTATGATATTTGGAAAACCACGGAGAGCTCTTTGAAGGAATACTTGGCCAAGACTTATTTTTATGAGTATTCTCAAACATATAAAGAATAATGAAAAAAGTTTTACGCAATTTTTTTAGCAGTAAAATAAATATTATCATAATGAATACACTTTTAACCCGGAAGTGGTCGCGCGGGACACACAGATCGCAAAATCGTTCATTCTGGCACAACTGTTTATTTGTTAACAAAGAAAAATTGAAGTCCTGGAAAGTAGGTAAGTTTACTTTCTCTTATAATTAAAGTATTCACTGGAATCACGATTTGTATCACGTACAATAAAATAATTATAAAAAAAAAAGATTGGGATGACTCAATCACCCCGCGTGACCATTAACGCTAGTATCGAGTGTGTGTCTGCTCCCGGGATAAAACATTTTGAAGTCTTCTCGCTTTAAATATTAAAAATAAACTATTATTCTTCATTGGAATGAATTTCATATTATTTGTCATTGTTTAACATAAATTCTAAATGCTAATTCTGTGAGGCTTAAAATTACAGTTCGCTTAAAACTAATTATAATATGAGCATTCATTTTAAAATATCATTTTACATTTTCGTAAACATTGTCGCGCATTTGAGTTTACTCTCCTGTCAATTCAGCTATTTATCAAGAATGTTTTAGTTTTTTAAAAAATGAACTCTTTCGAAGAGCGGGTACTTCAGACAGCATAATTTTAATGTATCAGTGCTGCACAAGGTATTTTATAACTAATTTATTAATACTAAATTAAGAGCAAGTTTAATAAGTATTAGCGACTTCAATGGACGTGTCTTGCAGAGGAAAGTTTTTCAACGGAAGGCTTACGATTAGAAATTGACACTCTGAGTACATTTTCTATATTTGGCTGAGATCTATATTTTGTCTTGAAAGCAGCCACCGCATTTTACAATCTATTCAATTTAAAAATTCGAGAAAAAAAATATATATTACTTAAAAGTTACATACATAAAATTTAATATACTTATCTTATTAATTTGTATGGTTTATAATTAAGATCGTTTTGTAGCTTTAGCGTCAAAGTGCATTATTATTGTATAAGAGGGGCGCGATAAAAATTATGATTGAAAAGTGGGTCGCCATTATTGAAAGTTTGAGAAGCACTGATTTACGAGGTTCGTCTCCTTTCGTCCTCGTGTTGCTTTATAATAAATACTGATTCACTGTAAGAAAATTGTATTTGCTCAAATATACCGAAAAAAGTAAAAACCCAATCTTACAATAGGTGGGACTGAGTGATAACCGCGTAAGTCGGGGTATAATTTCGAGCGCGCGCATATAAATTATTTTTAGTTGGGGCTAAAGGTGAAAGAAAATAATACTTTAGAAAAACAAAATATTTCATAAAACCTTGGATAACACAGAGAGAGATACAAAATCGTAAACTGAAGTTATTTTGACGTAGTTTTCATAGAATCTAACAAAGTGGTCAGCCGGTTCAAAGATTCTCTTCAAAATGTCCTCCTGTTTTTTTTTTTTAAACAAAATATGCGATTTTTGTTGGGTAAGTGAGTGAATATTAACGTCGCACTGTTCAGCTACACGAGGGCTTTTGGCGACGGACCAGGAAATTTTGAACCATGGTCAAGTGACGTGGATGACACCTGAGCTTGCACCCCTCTCTCCTAACAACCACACCAACGAGAGGACGTTTCAGCTCTCGACAGATTTAGCGTGCATCGCTGCCCTACACGGTGGGTCTTTAGTGGTACTGGGCTCGAACTCGTGACAAAGCCAGCCATGATTCGATACGTATACTACTCGGCTACCACGGCCTCGCACCTTTTGTTGGAGTTTATAATTTTTAAAAAAAATTGAAACCCTTTTTCATTTAAACCAATGACTCCCAACCGTTATTTGATCTCCTTATTGAACTGAAGACAAATTCCTCAATATCTTGCTCATGCTCATGTTATTTCTATGAGCTGATCCATTGCCAGCTCTTGATTAGGGGAGAGAATCCAGCAGTTCTTAAACGTCATCACTATCCACTTTTTATTTCAATTCCTACTATTAGCTCACACTATCTATATATTTATTTATCGGGGTATTTTCAATCACATTAATAAAATACATTTTAAAACGCTCAATTGAGCTGAAATTTTATAAACACAATTATTTTGCATGACAATAAATAATTTAATTATAATTAATAAAAATTAATTGATTAAAACTAATTATTCAAAGAATTATAAATACAGCCACGTTGACATCATTTTTGGCAACTTGGGTCAAAACTTGAAAAGATTTTTTCTCACGTTTTAAAACATTCAGTTGAACTGAAATGTTATAGACACGATTGTTTTGGATGGCAATACGATACTTTAATGATAATGAATAAAAATTAATTACCACTTAATGTTGTGATTCTGTCCTATGTATATACATATTTATATTAATTGTAACTATTTGTGATATAAAGTAGCTAAAATAAAATTTTACTTTGTTGATCTAAATAGGAACTGACTTAAAAAAAATTTTTTTCTTATATATTACTTGTTTTATTTGCCTGGCAAGATCAACAACTTCTTCTATCACTCATTTCACATCCCTCAAACAAAAGACGAATCAACGATATTGCGTAAGTCCCCAAGTTTGCGTAAGTAGTCGTAGCGTATGTCGAGGTATTACTGTACAATGCGTGAATTACAGTTGTAAATACAAACAAATCGAAAATCAACTAAAAATGTTGTCTTCAGAATTTAATAGACTCTAAACTAAATTATTGTGGTTTTTTTTTTAATCTTCATATCCCATTTTCAGCTTGCTTTAATATTTTTCAAATAAATACAATGAATTTCCAAGAAAGAATATAAATCGACTAAAACGCAGACTTCCGGTTTCGATATTTAGCATCCGGCTCATTCTTGCTGATACCACTAAACGCGAAAAAATTGCTTCTTCAATAGTTGAAATAAATGCTAGGCGTTTTTAGAGGAAACACAGAAAAAATAGTACACAGTAATAATAAAAGTTTGATTAATTCAGCGTTTTGGCACTAGTAGATAGCTTACATCAACTCAGTGGCGCAACAACCCATGTGGGCCAAGGCCTACAGTGGCCATTTCAGTATACGTGATCTTGGTCCCTGAGGTGCATAAGCAGATGTTCCAGTCAGGTGGTCAGCCTGACGCGAAACCCCCTTTGTCAAGTTCTCAAGCAAGTTTGGTACTGATTTATCGACTCACTAAATGGATGAAAAGCTGAGTCGACCCTGCCCAGCAAGTGATTTGAACCCCATACGTGTGGTGTGGAAGCGCGATACACTACCACTGGTAACAGACATACGCAATGAAAAAGGACAGCAAAAAATATCAAGTCTCGAAAAAGACTCGTTTTTTTGTAAACAGAAGTTAGTGTCATATTTCTACTGATGCATTTACTTCCGTCGTCCTTTGTGAGAACTCACGGGCTTTAAGTGGTTTTTTATTCTGAGATTTTATCACACTTCTTCTTTTAGCCGTACAAAAGTTCTAATTTTAGCCTTTATCCTAAGTATTTGCGGGCCGTCTTGATTGGCTTTATTTCTTTTTATTCGCACCATTTGAGCAATACATGTGTGAAGTGTCATTTTTTCAATTCCTACTATTAGCTCACACTTATATATTTATTTATTTATATCATGGTGCAATTTTCAGTCGTTAATAAAATACATTTTAAAGGGCTCAATTGAGCTGAAATTTTCTATACATGACTATTTTGGATGACAATACAATAATTTAATTATAATTAAAAAAATTTATTGATTAACACTAATTATTTAAAGAATTACAAATACAGCCACGTTAACATCATTTTTGGCGATTGGGGTCAAAACTTTAAGAGATTTATTTTCTCACGTGTTAAAGTATTCAATTCAATTGAAATTCATATAAACGATTGTTTTGGATGACAATACGATACTTTAATGATAATGAATAAAAATTAATAACCACTTAATGTTGTGATTCTGCCCTATGTATATACATATTTATATTAATTGTAACTATTGAATAAAAAATAGCTGAAATAAAAATTTTCTTTGTTGATCTAAGTAGGAATTGACTTACAAAAAAAAATTTATATATATTACTTTTTTTTTCACAACATGTTGATCTTGTGAATTTAATCTTTATTTGAAATGTAATGGCAAAAAATAACATCCTATCAAAGTATGAAGTGTAAATAATAGAAGATGTGCTCAGTGAAGTTCACAGTTTACTTTCATAATCAAATCCCTCTTAAAACTTTTTACAAAATAAAATGGTCACTCGACCGATTCCTCTAATTTCTACTGAACGAGTATCCAAAAATCGATCAAAAATAGAATTAAATGAAACCGATTTACCAAGGTATATTCTAAATTTTTAATTGTTATACTTCAAACCTCTACATAAACATTATCAAAAGTTATATATTTTATTAATGATTTTCTGTTTCTTTCACTAATCCTTATGACAGTGCTTCTCATTAAATATATGAAACCCAATATATTAAGTCATCGCCTCCCTCTATGCGACTCTAACCTTTTAAGTGCCGTATAGAGGCTGCGGTAGCTCAGTGGTCGGATCATGGCAGGCATTTCTTGAGTTCGAGCCCAGTACCACTAAAACCCACCCTGTAGGGGAGCGATACATGTTAAATAAGTCAAGAGCTGAAACTTCCTCTCGTTGGTGTGGTGTGGTAGTTAGGGGAGGGGGATGCCAGCTCAGGTGTCGTCCACGTCATTTGACCATGGTTCAAAATTATTCGGTCCATCGCTAAAAACCCTCGTGTAACTGAACAGTGCAACGTTAATATTCACTCACTCACGCCACCAGCGTATATAAATGTCTTGCTCAGTCAAAGCGTTAATTTCCCCAGACGTAAGTAGGATCTTTTCTGTGCACTATTACCCATAAAATTATTTCGAAGGCTTTGGAATGCAATAAAAAGGACTTTGACAGTGTTTGCGAAGGATTTGTGTGTTTAATCCTTTTCTCCCTCCCCCCCCCGATACATCACATAAGCGCTCCTACGTGGAAAGCGGTGGGATTGGGAAGCGAATCGCGTAACTTCTTGTCGGCAGTTAAATCGCGTAACTTCAGTCGGATTAATTATAAACCGTACAAATTATCAAGATAAGTATTAATTTTTACATTTAATTTTGTGACCGTGGTAGCCTAGTGGTCAAGGTAATGGACTCGTGGCCGGCATGTCGTAAGTTCGAGCCCATTACCCCTGAAGACCCGCCGTGCAGAGGGAGTCTATGCTCGTTAAATCAAACGTCCTCCCATTGGTGTGCTGTGGAATTTAGGAAAAGTGGTGCCAGTTAAGGTGTCGTCCATTTGACCATGGTTCAAAATAACAAGGTCTGTCAACAAAAGCCTTCGAGTAGCTGAACAG
Source organism: Trichonephila inaurata madagascariensis (assembly GCA_019973955.1). Lineage (NCBI taxonomy): Eukaryota > Metazoa > Arthropoda > Arachnida > Araneae > Nephilidae > Trichonephila > Trichonephila inaurata. The sequence goes on along the minus strand of BMAV01026248.1, from coordinate 186,079 downwards.
TGAAACGTTTATATCCACACACTCACGCTAATTTTTCTTCGAAGGAACGTTGGCGTGATGAGAAGTAAGGAGAGCAGAGTTTCCCCTTGGGTGCCGTCCTCGTTACTTCATCGTGGTTCATAAATACGAGATCCGTCACCAATAGCGTTGTAGAACAGACTAAAACGTTAGAAATACTGTTAGTTACAGATGTTTTTGTCTCGGCTTAGAAGTTAAAATTCAAAATTTTAAAATTTGTTATTTCTGGCTTTATACACATAATTTTAAAATTGTGAATTTTAACTTTAAAATGAAGAGTAGATGATTTTTGATTTCTTAAAACTTAAAGTAGAGAGCAATAGTTGCACCTATTTAAAAACTTTTTTTTTGGGGGGGGGGGGGCCCAAATGTTTTTCTTTTAAAAAAAAGTTAGTTAAGAAAAAAAAAATGAACTAAAAAATATCTAAAGATCTCTATCTCTGCGTAATGATAGCTGTTACTTGTTACTATTATCTAAATTGCTGCGATTGGGCATTATCGAAAAAAAGGAATTCCATAAAAAGTTACCTTTCCAGAAATTGAATCTTTTTACTATATTTTAATTGTTATTACGAGCAATTCAATGGTTTATAACTTAATTACTTTCAAATTTACAGCAATAAAATGTGTGTTAAACATAACTTTTCTTATATATCCTTGACTTTTCGAATTCTTACTGCCCCTTTTATAAATAATACAAATTCAACGAACAAAAAAATTCAAGATGTCGAAATTAGTTGTTTTAGTTCAAGAGTTTACTTGAAAATTTTTCAGAGAAAAAAAATTGAAGAGCAAAAAGAAAGAAGAAGAGTATAAACAACTAATCTTTTTCATGCGTGGGAATAAACCATCACTTTTATTGAGGAATAATTGTACAATTAAGACGATATTTTCGAACTTGTGCTTTCTTTAGGAATCAAATGTCAACAAGAATGAAAAAACGGGGGGGGGATTTTTTTCCCCTGTTTAAAAAGAAACAAAGCTTAAAAAGTATTTGTTATATATATATACATTCTAATATTTCTTATTTCCTAAAACATGCTCTTCAATAACTGTACACCAGTGCTTCTTAAACTTTCAATGCTGGCGCCCCCCTTTTCAATCACAATTTTTATCGCGCCCCCCTTATTAATTAATAATGTAGTGAATGCAATAATAATGCACTTTGACGCTAAAGCTATAATACGCGATCTTAATTATAAACCATACAAATAAATAACGTAAGTATTAAATTTTGTATACGTTGCTTTTAAGCAAAAAAAAAAAAAAATTAAGTAATAGGATAATTATGATGTTATTTTTCCTTTCTCTAATTTTTAAATTGAACATATTGCAAAATGCGGTGGCTGCTTAGAAGACAAAATATAGATATCAGCTAAATATAGAAAAATAACTCAGAGGGTCAATTTCTAATCATAAGCATTCCTTATAAAAACTTTGCTTTCCAAGACAAGCCCATGGAATTCGTTAATACTTATTAAACTTGTGTTCTTAATTTAGTATTAATTAATTAGTTATAAAATACTCTGTGCAGCACTGATACATTAAAAGTATACCGGCTGAAGTGTCCGCTCTTTGCACGAGTTCATTTATAAGAAAATAAAACATTATTGATATAGTAGCTGAATTGTAAGGAGAGTAAAGCCAAGTGCGCGACAATGTTTACAAAAATGTAAAATGATTTTTTTTAAATGATTGCGTCAATTATAATTAGTTTTAAGCGAATTGTAATTTTAAGCCTCACAGAATTAGCATTTATAATTGATGTTAAATAATGAACAATAATTTAAAATTCAGATGAAGAATAATTGTATTATTTTTAATATTTAAAGCGAAAAGACTTCAACATGTTTTAACCCGGGAGCAAGCGCGTACTCGATACGGCTGAGCAGGGTTATTGAGTCACACCAATCCTTTTTTTTATATATATATAATTATTTTATTGTACACGATACAAATCGTGATTCCAGAGAATAATTTAACTAAGAGGAAGCAAACTTACCTACTTTCCAGAACTTTTCAATTTTTTCTTTGGTAACAATTAAACCGTTTTGCCAGAATTAACGATTTTGTGATCTGAGTGTCCCGCGCGAACCACTTCCGGGTTAAAAGTCTTGGCCAAGTAATCCTTCAAAGTGCTCTCCGTGATTTTCCAAATATCATAAAACTCTTTTGCATGGAAAAAAGCGCAACACAGAAATAAATACATTACTTACAACTTCCCTAAATGAGAAACAAACACATAAGAGAGGGGTCATAACTAACTGTATCAATAACTTAGAAGGTCAAATAGATTATCCGCAAAAACGGATTACAGCTATGTGCAGTATTTCAAAAATAATCACAGTGATGAATTTTTTATGTTCCTAAATTTTTTCTATTCTGGGTCTGGGATTTTTCTCTGTGTGAAAGAGTAGTAAAACTCACTTATCATGAGATTACAGCAAATAAAATAAAAGTTTTTTTATTTGGTTTTTTGGATCAAAGATAGCTAATTAGGTATTGAAGAAGTTTTTATTTTTGAGATGACTTATATCGCCTATAAATTATATCAGAGTAAAAGTGCATTTCTTACTATGTCTGAAAGTATTTTGTTTTAATTCATTCCAGAGTAAATTAATTATTTTTTTAAATCTTTTATTTTCGATATGTTCGCGCCCCTCTCGTAAGGGGATCGCGCCCCCAGGGGGGCGCGCCCCACAGTTTGAGAAACACTGCTGTACACTCATATTGAAGAATAAAAAATAATTGATGCCCTGCGCACCGCTGTTTTGTTTGCTGATAAAAGTTAGTAAATATTCTACATTTTTGTACTTATTTAATTTGACTTTTATTTGCTGTTTTTTTTTTTTCTAAAAATAAGAATAAGTGTTTCAAACTAAAGTTCTATAGAATATGTTGTATTATCAAGGCCAGCTCTAGGAGTTTTGCCTCCCCCCTCCCGGAAAAAATTGGAAAATGCCGCCCCTCTCTCCAAAGCAACAAATAATTTTAAAAAATATAAAAATTGTTCACATAGGTACATGTAAAACTTGAATAATTACTGCAAAGGCAGCATAAAACAATTATATATATATATATATCACTTATAAAGAATACAAGATAATTCGAAATTAATGGCATAATTACCTATTGTTATTTCAAACTAGTAATAAGTAAGAGAAGGAATCAACCATGTCAGCAAGCTAATTTCTTCTAAAAAGAGTCTACTGATGGTGAGGATCTCTCACAAGCTTTTATCTTAACTTATAGTAACTCTACATTCAAGATTAAAACAAGTAATATAAAAAAAGGTTTTTTTTAATTAATTCCTACTTAAATCAACAAAGAAAATTTTTATTTTAGCTACTTTTTATTAAATAGTTACAATTAATGTAAAAATATGTATATACGTAGGACAGAATCACAGCATTGTGGTAATTAATTTTTATTAATTATCATTAGAGTATCGTATTGTTATCGAAAACAATCGTGTATGTAAAATATCAGTTCAACTGAATGCTTCAAAACGTGAGGAAAAAACCTTTTCAAGTTTTGACATAAGTCGCCAAAAGGGTCGTTAAGGCTCCCTTCACACTAAACGATTCTGAGTCTGTAGCGATCTTTCCAATTCAGTGATTCTGAATGAACAGATTTGCCTTCACACCGCCACGGGTCAATCAGTCTTCCATCAGTTGCTGACGGATGCTGTTTTTAATGTTTTAAGACGATTCACGTTTCAAGCTATTAATTTCGCAACTGTATCCTTATTCATTTATTTACAAATTGAAATACATAAAACAAAAAATATAAGAACGGTTTTATTTATTTTATTTTTTTTTTATATTTTGTCTGTTAGTATCAAGTGTAATTGTCTGAAAAGTAGTAACAAATAATAAATACGTATTGTAACTATACTATATAATGCAATACTTTTACAAATAATATATCTAATGGTTTTTAAAAGGCATTTTAAATGTTGTTATATACTACAGCTTTTTTGTAGCATATAACAACTATTTTTTTGATTGTGTATCTAAAAATGGTTTGCTAAAACATTAATGAATTAAAAATTTTGCATGCCATTTACATTTTGTTTGTTTAATACAACAAAATTTGAGATCTATGTTGTAATAAAAAATGGATTCTCCCTTTTTAAAAAATTAAAATTATCGACAATATAGGTGTTTTATTTTATTTTAGCATTCTTATAAATATTTAATTTTTTTTCTCTCCCAAAATTAAATAAATTCTTATCAAATTGATCTCTGAAGCTATTTCAAACATCCTTCAAAATATCCCCTCCCCCCCCAAAAAAATACATTTTGCTTTTAAGTATTAAAAAGTGAAGAATAAGGTTTTCAAATTTCTAAAATTGAATAAAATAATACATGCAAAATATTAATTTTATTATTTGCGCAAGATTAGCAGGGATAAAATACAGTCTAATGTCATCATCTAAGCTCTCCTCGAATCCTTCAATATAAAGGAAAACCGGCATTAAACATACATAATACAAAATAAGCTACGTTAAATGAAACACCAAATTCACACCCAATAATATTTCAGAAAATGTACCAAATTTTTTTGTAACAATATATATATATGTATTCATTCTTCAAATTTGATCCAAATGCCGCCTTTAAAATTTGCCACTCCAGGCAGGGATCCGGTTAGTCCAGCCCTAGAGCCACCCAGGTATTATGACCCTAAGGTGACTGCCTACCTTGAAAATGTCGTTTTCCGTCTACATAAGGCATTTATTTTTTTTATTTCAAAATCTTATAGTTTGAACATTTTTCTTTCCAAAACAGTTTTTCTGTTTCCTTTAAGCGAAATAGAAGTAAAGTTATAGTGATTTTGAAAAACGTCACTCTATGCAAAAGGGCAATAAGATGAAACTTTAAATGAGTTTTTCTCAAAATTATGTTTTCGAAAGAAACTTTACCTGATACATGATATCTTAAGAACCAAACCAGATAATGTTTTGAAATTTTGTGGGAATGCTTATTATACTATTTTTCATAAAGTGAACCATAAATTTTGTTGTAGGTTAAATATTTTTCCGTTTAGGGTAGTTTTTATAAGGAAAAGACTTAAAAAATATCAAAATTTTCTACTATTATGTATAAATGTCTGTAATTTTTTTGTATTTTAATATTTCTTTTAGATTTTGGTTCGTTTTGAAAAGCACCGTAATATATTATATATGTATGTTGTGTATAAAGAAAATTATAATAATTATATTAGAAATTTTTATACAGTGTTGCCCGTTTTAGTAAAAATTTGGTAAAATTTCCTTGAAGACAACCAATTTTTTAAAAATACAATATTTATTTTAAATTTTTTTTTCCTGAAAACACACCCAATTTGTTTCAAAACTATGTTTTTATATGAAAATTAGGCCCGAGAAGGCAGGCAGTCACCTTAAATTTTGTGCTTTCTTCTCAGATTATCTGATGAATTTTAAGTCTATTAGCATATTTGAGGTGTGTGTGTGTGATTTCATTTAACACTCATCGTGCTGAATATAACGGGGCTTTGAAAGTAACATGACACAAGTGGTGGAAGATATTGACTTAAATGTCAATATTCTGTTGCTTCAACGGGACAGCGGAAGCCGAGCGATCATGGTCGCCGCCACCGTTGTCGAATCCTGGGTTAACCTAGTGTAAAGGGCACGTTAAATCCGTCGGGGCTCTAGGTACTCCCGTTGCCGTGGTGTGGAAGTTTGGAGAGATGGGGGTGTCCACTAAGATGTCGTCTTCGTCACATGATTGTGGTTCAATACTATGAGGTCCTTCAACAATGGCTCTCGAGTTCCTTCAATATGCAACGTAAATTTAAATCAATTAATGATCTGTTAATTGTGACTGCACAACGTTTTGCCAATAATTTCACACACACACACAATTATCATAAGTTAATTCAAACCAATCCATCTACTACCTTCTTTGGACAAGTATGGTACCCCGCCTGAGGTACCGGATTGATTTTTTCTCCCTTTCATAAAGGTAACGGACTCGTGTCGTGAGTTCGATCTACTGCTGAACACTCGCTGTGTAGGGAAACGATGCAGGCGCAATTGTGTCAAACGACCTCCCGTTGGTGTGCCATCTCAGGTGTCGTCCTCGTCACTTGACCATGGTCCAAAATGACGGGGTCCGTGGCTAAAATCCCTCGTGTAGCTGAACAGTACGACGTTCATATTCATTCATAGAGATAGTCTTCGGTCAGTAAGCATGACCCATGTCCGGGTAGCCGTATCGACTTCTCCCTATTTTCTCTGACCCCCTTTATCAGTGTGATTTCCTTTGCGTCTAAATTATAGACATAGATTTAGTATTTATGAGATACACTTGGTTATATATATACTATAGTAGTGAAATTAGTATTTGGAGCAACTTGGCGAAATACGACCCATTCCTTCCGTAACATGAATTGGCTATATATAGATTCAGCTTAAATCCCCTTCAAATAACGAAAGTGAGGGAATATTAATGTCGCACTGCTCAGCTACTCGAGGACTTTTGGCGAACGGATCTCGTGATTTTGAGCCACAGTCAACTGACGAAGATGACACCTGAGCTGGCACCCTCTCTTCTAACTTCCACACAGCGGGAAAGCCTCGATGTATTTAATGTGCATCATCCCCTCTACAGGGCGGGTCTTCAGTGACTCAGGTTTGAACTCTTGACACGCCGTCCACAAATCCTTGACCACTAGGCTACTGCGGCCACTCAAATAACTAGATTACTGTGTTATATCATGTACATTAATCCCCCCCCCCCCCCAACAAAAAAAATGTGAGAAAGCCTGAAATAAATAGTTTTTTTAATTACAGTCAACATTTGTGTAAAGTACCACGCTATAAGATATAAACTATTGGAAGTATTTAATGGGATTCAAACATCTCACAAACCTTTTGAACAAGGAGTAGAGATTCCAATTCCCCTTTATATTAAAAGGATGCAACATGGGATTTAAAAGAAAATAGAAGTTATCCTTATGCGTCTTTTCTTATTAAAAGGACCTAAGAAATTTTTTAAAAGTAGCAACAAAGACGAAACTACAAACTCTTCGAGCGACGAATTTGTCCAACTAACTTGTGGCAATACTTTGATATTTAAAGAATTTCAAGAGTAGTAAAATGTATGTCACTTTATTTTACTTAAAAGTTGGAAAAAAATATCTTTTTTTCATATTTTTAAATCGAGAATATTTTTGCTGAAAACGAAAAGCTTGCTTTTCTATACAAAAAACATCAAAATTGTACAAGGAATATTAAACTTAACTTGTTTTACGAGTACTAATCTGCAATATTTTCATCACCTCACACTAGATTCCATGTTTTTTTTTAATATAAAATTCTTCACATGTATGCTTTTCTAAACAAGAATTACTATTGAAACACTTATAGAGATGCAATGACTCGTCATCCTAACCGGTTAAGAGGGCATCAGCAACAGAACAATTTTACTCTGTGATGATTTTGTAATGATCCCTTAAAATTACTTCATTACTTAGTAGAGAGAGAGTGTGTGTTTTGTCAAAAGGTACTTTGTTCCAAATTCATGTGTGACCGCAGCAGCTAAGTGGTCAAGGTAACGGACTCGGGGCTGGCGTGTCATGAGTTGGAACCACTGAAGACCCACCGTGAAGGGTAGCGATGCCCGTTAAATCTGTCGAGAGCTCAGATGTCTTACAAATCATATCTGGTACTCCTCCAATTCACCCTTCTGTTAAAAAAGTTTTTCTTAAATACCAAATCTGGAAACTTCGAAACCCTGAATTTAATAACTTTATTGATTGTCATGCCAATGAAAATTTTATTCCTCTTCACTCTGTGAAAGCTCGTAATAGAATTATTTATTTTAATCAATTGTGCAGGGGCCTAATGAGTGGGAGGTGTACACCGACGGATCCAAAATTGAGACTGAGACCGGGTTCGCGGTATGCATTTTTAATCGGGGGTATTATTTGTGTATCGCTTCAAATTAAAAACTACTCCCAATTGTCTTTGTGGTTCTGTTGGGGACGCTGACCATTATGTGTTTCACTAAGGATTTTCATTAGGTCTCAAAAAGCCTGTTTCCAATTTATCGTTAGAAATCCTTCCATCTACTTTAAACTAAAATCATGCATTAAAATTGCGTATTCAATCCAGGATCAAATTCCTTTTTTTATTATTTTTGTTTCCTGTCTTTCTCTTTTTTCCTTTTGAATTTGTAAGAAAGTTGGAATATATATATTCATTTTTTCCTTCTCTTTTACTTCTTATGTTGTTATTATTTTTATATTTGCTTTGTATATTTGTATTACGTTCACGCACATGTATGTATATAGTGCAGTTCCCTTTAAATTTGTACTTTGTCATTTTACTGTCTTCTTATGTTTATAAAAGTAAACTTTGATTTTTTTTTCAATAAAGTCTGGACGTGGGAGTGGTTGTTTCCCGAGGGATCGGTTTGTAGCTCTAAGCCCTTCTCGGGTGAGCTTGGTTCTTTGGGCATTCCTCCTCCTCCCGTTGGGTCTGAGGTATCCCAGTGGTCAAGGTATCGGATCATAGCAGGCATGTCATGAGTTCGAACCCAGTACCACTAAAGACCCGCCGTGTAGGGCAGCGATGCACGTTAAATCTGTCGAGAGCTGAAACGTCCTCCCATTGGTGTGATGTGGTAGTTAGGAGAGGGGTGCCAGCTCAGATGTCGTCCACGTCACTTAACCATGGTTCAAAATTACGTGGTCCGTCGCCAAAAGCCCTCGTGTAGCTGAACAGTGCGACGTTAATATTCACTCACTCTTTCCTCCTCCCGTTAGTGTGGTTTGGTATTTAAGAGAGGTGGTCCCAGCTCAGGTATCATCCTCGTCACTTGACTATGGCTCAAAATGACGAGATCCGTCGCCAAAATCCCTCGTGTAGCTAAGCAGTGCAACGTTAATATTCACTCATTCTATTAAAAATACACGAAGCAAAACACTAAATACAGTAGTAAAATTTTGCTCTTCACAGCTTTTCGCTGGAGAAAAGTTCTAATCCCGTGTAAGGTTAAAAGATCTTGACCTGATCGGCTCCTGGGCGCGGCTGTCCCCGCACCCAAGATGATCCAACGTCAGTTCATTCAACCCGCTGCTATATCTTGGTCCTTGAGATGTGTCTGCCACCCCAACCTCTATCGTGTGTCTTCGAAGACGAATAAAAAACTAATGCAGAAGGCAATGCAGAAGATTTAAGGAGATCCAGAATAAGTGAGTGAGTGTAGGTTTTTATGGTGCAAGAGCCAATTTTGGCAATGCTGCGCCAAACATTTGTTAAAAAAATTCAAAATGTTTTATAAAATATTTAAAAATAATGACAATACAGCTTTAAAAAGGTAAAATTTCAAATCACATACAATCGTTTTCAAGTAAATTAAAGAAAAAATTTGGGGGGTGGGGGTTCCCCCACCACACAAGTCAGACTATATCTTAAAATAAAAACATAGAAAAAGACGAAATGGACCATGTTAGTTTAAAACAAAGTTAGACAATACAAGTTACCAAATATTAGCTTTTACTTTTTCCTGAATCGGGTTGGAGTTAACGCGCGTAAATAATTGTCAGGATTGTTTATAAAACATTTTTTATGGCGAATTTATCCGTAGGATCTGGCTCAAGTTCCTCCTCCACGTCATACCTAAGCATGTCTTCGTCATCAGTAGTATATTCCGTAGGTGCTGACTTTCTGGGTTTATGTAGAGCCATTTTTATTTCAATTTCTGGTTTCTGTACTTTTGGGCGCTTTCTTCTATTTTTTGAATTCTGTTTAACGTTCTGTGGGATTTTAGATGTATTAGAAGTTTCGCTATTGTTATTAGAAGTGGTGGGAGCAGTATCTATTACAGAAATAGGGGGTTGAGATTCTGATGATGATGTAACCGTGACAGAAGATGTGGATGGTAAGAGTTTTGCATGAGTTGATGTAGATGATTTGGTAACTGTAGGAATTTTAGAAGGCATTGTTGTGTTTTCGGAACAGATGTTATATGTTGTAGTAGTTTTAAAGGTGGACATACTATTTTTATAATATTTTCATCTGCTTGAGTTGTCGTTGCAGTTGATGTTTTTGCAACCTGAGCGTATGTTTGAGATATTTGTGTTATTGACTATTAATTTTCAGGCTTCAGGATATGAGATATTTTTATTTGTTTTAATTTCTTGGATTTGCTTTTCAGTTCTCCACTTAGTGCAGAGTTTGGAATCAGCGGAATAAGGTTGCGAGCAGTTAATACATTTAGGCTCTAGAATGCAATCTGTGGAAGCATGTCCAACAGATGCACATCTAGAGCAAGTAATTTGACCGCGGCAGGAAGTTTGTGAGTGACCGAACTTCTGGCACTTAAAACAGCACAGAGGATTTGGAATGTACGGGCGAATTTTACAGTTAAGGTAGCCGGCTTTTATTGTTGTCGGTAGTTTGGGGCTATTAAAAGTTAAAATTATATGTTTGGTCGGAATTATTGATGCATCTTTTTAATTGTTATTCTTCTGCTCTGAATTACACCCTGTTCAGAAAATCCATCAAGGATTTCCGTTTCAGGAGTGGTCAACAGGTCAGGTTCAGAAATGACACCACGACATGAGTTTAGAGTTTTATTCGGGCTTATTATTAAAGGTGAATTAAGAAACGTTTTTACGAGAAGGAAAGACTTGGTTTGTATAGCAGAGAGTGTTTCAATTAGTAGATCCCCTGATCTTAATCTTTTAACTGATTTAGGCTCACCACCTATTCCTAAGAGGGCTTTCTGTAGAGCAAAAGGTGATTTCGAAGACATTTCATTATTCGGTAAAGAAAGTAATAAAAATCTTGTATTAGTCGCAATTTTGTCAATGTTAAGATTGGGTAAATTAAGGCCCCTTTACCCGGGCACAACAACATTGGATCCATAAAAACGTGTACACAACTTCGTACTGGCGTGCCTCCACCCACCACGGAGTCCAACAAGGGAGGCAGTGTGCCGGTTATCTGGCAAATACCAGGCACGGCGCTTATCCAGAGTACACCCAGAATATAGTGATACAGTCCAGGGTGAGGATCCAACGGGTAAACCCGACACCTCTTATCTGCAGCACTAACCCTACAGCAGTGTCTCTTCGGGGACACCGAAGAGAGGTACTACCAGCCGATTGACAGGAGCGGGCTCACTCCTGCCTCCCGTCTACAGCGAAGCGTAGGCCAAAGGTATTCCCATGACACAATTTTCCTCCTTACGGGACGCCGCACACAGCAAACATGCGGGTTGAAAAACCAACGGTGTTAATCGAAAACAAATAAAGCAATATAATCAAAATATTTAAAGAAATATACGAAAAAGGAACTAAACTAACGCAATACAAAATGTAAACCATAATATGTTAGTAATAAAAAGTAAGTTTTTTCAATAGAAAAAACAAATTTTGAACAAAGTTCATTTTGTAACATAGGTCTGTGGTCTAAACGGGAAAAGAAGGAAAGGGAAATTTGAATGGCAAGCAGGAGGGCCGAAAATAGAGAAGGATTACTAGGGTACCCCGGGTTCGTGACGCCCGTGTTTACCAAAGACAGTAAACTTCTTGGGAAATAGGAAAAGATCACTAGGGTACCTCGGGATTGTGACACCCGTACTCACCTAAAGAAGGTGAGCCCCCTGAAGGGAAGGAGATCCAGAAGGCTCTCGTCAACTTGCGAGCCCTTTAAACCCCTTGGGTGGGCTTCTTTCACGTCCCCAATCATCTCTGATTGGCTAGTGTAGCGAATCTGCACAAGGCCCTCCTCGCTTTAGTCCCAACTCCATTGGTGCTTGGAGACAATAGGCTGCATGTCTAAAGCCAACTCCGGCACCGTACTTAGTATACAATTTAGAGGGTTATAAATCACCCTGGCATTTTGACACTGAGGGTATATCTTTATCACAACAGGTTGACATTCTTTTTCATTCAAATAGATTGTGATCCACCTGTGCGAAGCGACCCGATAAAGGACATTATTCACATGAATGTCTTTACTGTAGATCATTGAGACAAAAATCGTCTGGGTGGCGAAGAAAGAAAAGGTGCCGTTTTCAGAATCGACTTGCATCTGTTTTCAAGGGAAGAATACAACGTCTCTTTTGGAAGATACAATGTCCCCCCCCCCGTATATTGAACTTAACAAGTAATGTCGGGAAGTATTCTACTAATGAGCCGACTTCACAATATGATCCGAAAGAAAATAAGTTAAAATCCTAGCACAGCTCCCTGGTGCATTTGGCGACAGAAGTTTTTCGCCAAACATTGTTTCCGCAGTTGTTTCATTCAAAAAAAAAAGGAAAAATCCATTTATTGCTTCACGTTCAGCTTTTCTAGAAAACGCTCTTACACAACCGTCCAAAACTGTCTCTTTGAATTAAAAATGACCACTTTCAGAATCCTGAAAAACTTTTTAAAAAAACCGGTCCGCAAAGGGGTACTATTTCTGTTTATTTCGTATAGAGCGTCAAATTTTTTTCGCTAAATAAGGGAGCTGTGCTAGAATCTAACCGAAAATAATTCAAAAATTCTATAATTTACTTTGATTCCGCTGAGTTGTGAGTTGTTGAATTTGGTGTTTTATGGCGCAAGAGCCAGTTTTGGCTATACTGCGCCAAACATTCATAGGTATGTGGTCTGGATGGGAAAAGAAATTGGATGACAAGATGGAGGGTCAAAAATAGAGAAGGATCACTGGGGTACCCCGGGGTCGTGACACCCTTGTTTACCAAAGATAGTAAACCCCTTTGGAAAAGATCACTAGGGTACCTCTCGGGATTGTGACACCCTAAAGAAGGTGAGCCCCCGAGGGTTCAATTTTATTATCTTTTTTATCTGATAAATTAAGTTTCTAGGCTAGTTTACTCGATGTATTTAAGCCATTATTAGTCACAGAGAGGAGAATAAAATAATAACCATCCCACTTTTAGTGGCGCTTCTTTATTTGTTGATATTTTTTTCGAGTGACTCTTCGGTTGCGCGGAGTGACCTATTAAAAGAAAATTGTGAAAGTATTTTTGGCTTTCTCGAAAGATTTTCTTTTCTTTTTGATTTGACACTGGAACGTTTCAAAATTCTGTATATTTGTAACAATTCGTCAAGTATTCAAGACAAATTTATACATCTTTGAATTTTTCCGTCATGTTTCAAACTGTTAGAAAGCATGTACCGTTGAAAATAGTACTTATGAGTATCCTTTACTTTCTCAAATAATGAAAAAAGAAAGATCACCCTATGTATAAGATACTTTTCATGTAAGTTTAAGAATGAAAAATGGGCCTAAATTATATAATTACAGTACATAAGAAATGTTATATAATTTGCTTAAAGTCATAAGTGTGTTTAGTACAAAAAAGGCTATAGAATTTGTTTTAAATTTTTAATTCAAGTTAATGCATTACAAAAGTATCACCACTATAGTTTTCTTGAATCATTCATAAAACTATCTTCACGTCACAGGGATATGGATCTGCAATAGATCCTCCATCCCCTATCTGATAAGTATTTTGGCGCTGACAAGTGGAAAACCTGAGTGGGAAAAACAAAGTTCACTGAGTTTGGTAGGGTAATGCAGGCGAATGACCACAGTCTGGGGGGTAGTAGTCTTCTGATTTAGGTGGGGGAAAAGTCCTGAGAATTTTGACAGTCAACTGGGAGCTGTAGTGTAAACACACTGTCATTAGTTGATAGCAATAAGTGAGAAAGTCCTCTAATGGCTGCCCTGTGAAGTTGGGGAAACTATCTCTAATCTCTCCATACCATCTTTTTATACTGAGGCACCATGGTGACACAGTAAACAAATCAAAGGCTACGGTTTAGCCTAGTGGTCATATGGTCACTTATTCGTGGTCGGCGTTTTCCGAGGTTCAGAATTAGGCCATCACCAATTTTCCCTCCTGTTGCCTTATTTGTGTGACGTTATTAAAAAAATAAAGCAATATATATCTTTCTTTTTTTTTTACACTACGTTACCTTCTATGGAAACACAACTAGTGAAAAAATGTAGAACGATGAAAAAATTTTAACTACATCAATAAGGGCAACAGCTGTGTTACCATCCAATAAAAAGATAATTTTAAAAAAAATTAATTTTTAATGAGAATTTACGTTAACACATAATATTTGCTCTTTTTTTTTTAATCAAAATGTTTGACAACGATAACTATCCAGAAAAATCAGTTTTCTAAATTTTCAGAACACGCAGTTGAAATGGGCTGATATTAGTTTATATTTAACTTATATCTCGATATATCATGAATACAGATATAATAATGTATAATAAACACTTTGATTATTATCTACATGTTACAATTAACATCTCGGCCGCTAGTGGTCTAGGTCACGGACTGGCGAGCCATGAGTTCGAGGCTTGTACAGTTGAGGACCCGCCATGCAAAGAGGAACTAGGCACGTTAAATCTGTCGAGGCTCACACGTCCTCCAGTTGGTGTGGGGTGCCACCTCATGTGTCGTCCTCGTCACTTAATTATGGTTCAGATTTACGAGATGTGTCGCCAGTAGCCCTCGTGCAGCTTTATAGTGAGACGTCAAACGGACACGCACTCACAATTAGCATCGACGCTGCACCATTTTTTAGGGTTTGCATCTCATGTGAGATAGTTGAGTTTTCAATTTTCATATAGAGGATTTTTTTGATGATTTAGACCTTTTTGAGGTACTCGTATACGTGGATTTTATAAAAGTCTTGAGAACTAGTTTTTCAATTTAAATATCTTATTCTCTTGGGTTTTGTTGTGTTTAAGACTTGTTGTGTTACTCAGTTATTTAGGTATTTTAATGTACATGAGTATTGTGAAGTTTGTTTTTAAGTTTTTACAAGGTATGAATATACGAGGTTTTGAAATTTGACTTTTAAATTTTAGAGATCTTAGTGCTTTGGAATATTTTTATATTGATAATGAGTTCATTTTTTATGTTAGTAAACTCTCTCTCTCTCTCTTAGATTTTTTTAATATTTTTGTGTCATAATATTTTTTTAAAATTCGGTGAATAATATCTTAGTTTTTGAAATTTTGACTTTTAAATTTTTGAGATTTTTATGATTTTTGATATTTTTACATTAACTTACAAATTGAAATAGGGGTAGGGTTGGTACCATCGAATTAGTTGAACCCTACGTATAAGTTCTGAGTTCGAGGTTGCACTCTGTTAATTTTTTTATTTTTAATCTAATATTTGTTTGTTTTATGTTAGGCACTGAGATTTTGTATTTTGAGATTCTATTAGTTACATATTTTTGTTATTCTAAAGAATTCATGTTTCATCTTTACATATTTAAATAAATAAATATACATATTTATATAATAATAGTTATGTATAACTATATCAAGTAACTCGACCTCATATATTACCGCAACCCTGACATAAAAGTAGTGTGAGATTTAGGGTGCCTATTTAAGTTTCGATCTTGTCATTTGATTTATGATTCGAGATATGACATATTGATTCTTATCAGACCTTGATTCCAATTGTCACCCAAAATTAGAATTAAGCTCATGTTTGCTTTGCTTAAGGTGTAACAGTTAGCTTTTTTTATTTTTCCAAATCAATCTCGATTTTCCTCACGAACTGTTACGAGTGGACTGATGAATTCATCTTTGTAATATGAATTTAAAAAGACAGATGTCGCACAGTGCGACAAACGCGCTCAAAAGCTGCCAAAAATTAAAAAATAAGTAATTTCAGAATAACCTCATATATATTTCTTAATTAGAATACTAACTAAAGGACTATTTGACAGTATATTTAAATGTCCCTTAACGAACGTAGTTCGTTATTACAGTGAAGTGTTCGTACTAAGGTTTCTTTCACCCATATGATTTCCATACTTTTTTTATTCCCGGGAATTATTCTTCGTTCTCGCGAATTCCCGGGAGCCACACGAGCTTTAACTTGACTGAATTTCGACCTCCGTTATGACCGCACTGTTGCAATCGTTCACCCCAAATGTCCGTTTGAACTCCCGAGAGCGGAGTAAGAGAAATAGTAATGTCCACGTAGTACTGGAGAGTTTTCGTGTTTTGATCAGTCAAACATGTGCTCTTCGTTAACTAAGAACTAGGCTGAGTGAAAGAAGCACAGATTTTAACACAAATAGCACCTTTAAAAAGGAAAAATTAACATATTTTGTGTACTTTTAGCTGAATAAATTTTGGATTTATATGTATATTTTCATTTTATATAGTTTTTATTGGTATCAATTAAAAGTAACTTTTTTAAAAATGTTTTGAAATTTTAATGACTATTACGTTCCCGGGAATGGAAAAAACTGGGAAATCAGAAACCTTAGTTCTTACTTCTTGAAAACTGAGTTATTCAGTATTGGTGATTTACGGGCAATTTTAGAGTAGTTTCGAGCACAAAAGTAAATAATTTTTTAGTTTTATCTAGTTATGGCACCTTCATCTTCAGGTATGCAATTATATTTTCGATTTTTTCCCTTTCACTATATAAATAGCTTTAAGTAGCTGTGACAAATTTAGGCATGCAGTTAAATATCAAGAAAATTAATGAACAATCGATATTTTGTTAAGATTCAAAGCAATATTAAGCTATGGCTGCTACATGTGAAAATAATCTTTATTGTATACACTCTTAAAAACAAGTTTTTTCGCAGCAACTTTTTGCTATTTTACTATAGAGATCAGTTTTTAGTATTTGAAATACAGAAAATAATCTTATCCGAATTTGTTATTATTATTGAAAATTATTTATTTCGTTGTAGGGATGTCTCCTTAATGCATTATTTATTACAAAACAAAAACGTTTAAATATAATGCATAGTGTTGGGGAGAATAGTTTCGAGCAGCAATATGAATAATTGATAAGAGCTGTAAAAACGAACGAGTTGTCACATATCGAGGATTTAAAAAAACAATTGAGTAATTTCAGTGCAAGTCAAGATGGGTGAAAGCGTGTAGAATAGAAGAAAAATTTAATAAGTTATAATAAAGAGAGGCTTGAGACATCGTGTCTTAAAAGCGCTCCATTCATAATTAAGATAACTCAACAGTTGATGATAAAGATGAATATATGCCTTAACTTATCTTCAATATAACTAAGTATTATATAATTTATTTATTATTCATAATGAAGTTATTTTCGGGTACATGTAATTTATTTAGACTCTTATAAATAAGTATGTACTTAGTTTTGTTTTTAAATTCACCAAAATTCTCCTAAATATTCAAATATATTTTTATTCATCACAATTCTATACTTTATATATATGTAATAATTCCATCTAGCATATTTTTAACTAATTCTTTTTACTAATATTTAAACAAGTTTTAATTTTTTGGTTTAAAAATAATCCTTTAATCTTAATTGTAATCAATTAGTATCCGAAATCCCTGTCCCGCCCATTTTAACCAATAAGAGTTATTTTCACCGCCGACTATAAATACTGAGATCTGGAAAGCACTCTTCTGCTCTCGCCTCTCTGCTCTTCGCTGTAAACATGTAGCCAGCCGGCTGCTGCGCGTTATTTGTTCTGTGTTTGTGTCACTATGTTTGCTTCTTGTGATGTAGAAACGCCTAAATGTTGAATAAAATGGTTAAACTCTCCAAACTGCCTCGCCTATTCTACAGGAATCACTCACCGCCGGCCACGCCCTAACTTTTGATACGCCATATTAAAATCAACCACTCGCCATGTCAAAGTATGCACAACTATAAGTTTAATTATTTCATATATGTATAGGGAAAACCGTATGGTTTGCCAAAAATTTCAGAGGTTCTACAATACAGACATAAATGCTACTTTTTTTTTCAAAAAAGATATTTTAAGGTGCTTTTTTAACAATATTTTATAAGCTTCATTTGTATGTAACGGAATCTTTGAACTAACTTTTTACCCACTTTAAAAGGTCAGATTAATTCAAAATTTTGCTCACTTGTCCAGGACCCCGATCACAATATAATAATTTAATAATTTTGTTCTATTATCCAGATCAGAGGATCATCAGGACTAACGATTTCTCATTTTCAGATCCCATCCCGCATCTGGAGACTAAAAGATTAAGTTACACAATTTAGTTCTCGGTTAACTATAAAAGGGTTTTTTTAAACGCTGTAATATATTTAATAAGAAAAATAATGTTCTTCACTCCAATTTTTTTTTTTCGCTAAAAGTATACATATTTGTGAAAACATTCGATCCACTTTAAAAGGTCTTACAGCTTCAGTTTATTTGATGGCAGTTATGAGGGTTTCCTGCCCCAGTGTGCGAGTGAGTGAATATTAAAGTCGCACTGTTAAGCTACACGAGGGCTTTTGGCGACGGACCTCGTAACTTTGAACCATGGTCAAGTGACGTGGACGACACCTGAGCTCCCTCTCCTAACTACCACACCACACCAACGGGAGGACGTTTGAGTTCTCAACAGATTGAACGCCCCTACATGGCGGGTCTGGGCTCGAACTCGTGACACACCAGACACGATCCGATGCCTTGGCTACCGCGACCGCTTCAGTTACTGGGTAATTTCATTGTTTTCATTACGTTCGGGTAATATATATGCTCCCCGGCAAGGAATTTTTTACAAACTTTTAATAGCTTCACCTGTACATAACGGAATCTTTTAAAGGTTAGATTAATTCAAAAATTTTCTCACTTGTTAGGGACCGATGACAATACAATAACTTTTCTCATTTTCCTGATCACGATCATCAGGATTATCAATTTCTAGGTTTGGCGACTAATTCCAGATCCCATTTCTAGATTTTGCGACTAAAAGATTGTTACAACCCTAAAGCAAAAACCCTCATAGTTAATACAAATACAACAAGCAGAAAAACCTTACACCTTCTTCCACATTATTTATTTCAAACTTAGCTCTTCCAGATTTTCTTCAGTTGGCTGATCCTACATTTTGCAAACCAGGTCTTATGACGAACTGATAGGACGCCCCAATGGGTATTCCAGATTCTAAAAAAATTGACGCATTTAAGAATAAATCATCAATGAAAATAAATGATTTAAAAAACTAAAAAATACGCTTTTATAGTTAATGGAACTAAAAAGTTTAAATTAATTCTTAATATAAGAATAAAATGATTAACGAGCAAATTAACGTCATTATGGTAAAAGCGTGGGGTGCTTTGTACTATATTTTTACAATAACTCTGCCTTTCGGAATAGAACTAGTAAGAAATTATAACAATTGATATCGGGCTTTCCACTTTTTTACCCCAATGACATTAATTTTTATGTTAATCATTTTATTCTTATATTAAGAATTATTATAACATAACTTCTTGATTATCCTCCTAGTCTTAACCTGTTAAATACGACACAGACTTGTATTTCATCATAAAAATTGTACTTCGTTAAATTATTTAGAATCTAATTCAAGCTATGTCACATAAATTACATCACGTATCGTAGCGATTGTTAATAAAATTTGAATAATCTTTTCCGTAACGTAATAATTTTCGATTGCTTCAGGGATAACCGCAGCTATCTGAAAATCCATGATAATGGAATGGAATTTAAAGTATGCTATTTATGTATAAATTTCAAGAATTCCCCAGTCGTAAATTTAGATATTTATAAATGCTTAGTGAAATATAAATACAGTCGAAACTCTAAATAACGAACCTCTATATTGCGAATGTTTCTATGTAGCGAACTTTTTCCGGGAACTCTGCACATTTCCCGATTTTCTTCATAAAATAACCTCTCAATAGCGAAGTGCCTTTCCTATGTTTTTCTTTTGTGATTCAACTTATGTTCTCCCTTTTTTTAAAATCTTTCAAGTTATTCTCTCTTGAATAAATTTTATAGTGGTCATAAATTTTGAACTGGTTTTATTAGATCCTAACTCGCCGAGAGCAATAGAGTTCTGGACGTTTCCTCCAAGACGTGCAACCTTTAACACCCGTTTCCCAGTTCACTAGAAACATCTTCGATATCCTCTTTCACCCTCAGTGGAGTTGTCCCCATGCTCTAATTATAAAATAATGTATGTCAAATATTACTTGTATGCTTTAAATTATAAGTTGTCCTTAAAATTCACTAATTTAAATACAAAATTATTTTCTTAATATCGAAAATACAGTTAATTCTTGGACATTCTTTTTTCTTGTTTTCCTTGCAGTTTTTCTTTCTTTTTTTATGGGTAAAATATATAAGATAAACATATATTAATTTTAAAAAAGGTGTGAATAATTTCTTTTTTTAATATATAGTGCTCATGAATTTGAAATTTGTTTTATGTGGTTTATAAAGTATATTAAAAGATGAACCTCTATATAACGAACTTTTTTCCGGGATTTAGCGACTTCATTATATAGAAGTCCGACTGTATTTGGTTTTTTTATAAAATAAATTTCCGGCTCATAGCCCACAAAATTTAAATCAGATATCAAAAATCTCCCATCGGGTAATATTCCGAATTGTCACGTGAAATAATATCAACAAGGAACCTTATATTATTAGAGGAAATGTAGCCAAAGAAATATGTATTTTCACGCCACCATTGAAAAATACCGCATAAAAATAGATTTCTCAAGGACAAAGGAGAAAAGAGAGACTCACTCGTCATGAAATCTTACAGATTTGAATTTGGGTAGACGTTTTCCTTTTATGGAGTAGAGATCCCTCTTCAAAAATTGTTGTGCGAAAATCAACCCCTAAGGGGAGTTACAGGCTCTTACGGGGCGTTGTAGATAAATATATTCCCGTTTTTGAACTATTAGATATAAAGATTCGAAATTTGACAAGCATGTTCCTCTCATAGAGTAGCGTGGCCGCGGTATTCGTGTGGTCAAGGTATCGGATCGTGGCTGCCTTGTCACGAGTTCGAGCCCAGTACCACTAAAGACTCGCCTTGTAGGGAAGCGATGCACGTTAAATCTGTTGAGAGCTCAAACGTCCTCCCGTTGGTGTGGTGTGGTAGTTAGGAGAGGGGGTGCCATCACAGAGGTGTCGTCCTCGTCACTTGACCATGGCTCAAAATTACGTGGTCCATCACCAAAAAGCCCTCGTGTAGCTGAATAGTGTGACATTAATATGCACTCACTCATAGAGTAGGGATACACTACAAAAGAGATTTTGCGAAAATCAACCCCAAAGGGGTGTTAAAGATTGTTTTCGAAATACTGGACCTACAGTAATGAAATTTGGTATATATGTTTCTTTTGATGAATTGAAATCCGCTGCAAGATCGTCTTGTGGTTGAAGTAATCATCACTCAAATTGACCGGATTTACCGTATTTATTATTTTCTTCAAAACACATCACTAAAACTCTATTTACAATTACAAATCGTATAGGGAACTACAGGCATCGTCCTCCATTTTCACGTTCGAGACTCCTTCTCTCCTTCCCGCTCAATCCAAAAACAGTTCACAGCAGCACCCTCTTTCTAGTCTATCGTGTGCTATGTGTCAAGTCTCCTAGTGCCACGCCGTTACAGACTAATTATTTCCTCCCATCCTGGAGAAAACTTTTCACGATAGTTGAGTGGAAATTTTACTGTGATACCTGAAAAATTCTTGACATAGGTTCAGTTTATGTAGTATTAGAGTTAAGAATTATTTCTTGAAATCCTTTTCTTTTAAATGGAACAGGAAATATTAAAAAATAACGTGCAAGTACCTGTTCTATCCGAAACTAGTTCCTTATTTTAAGGAATGCCTTAAACTTATCCCTACTAATCTATATTAAAATGTCAACTTTACAATACACAGAATATCATTTGGGGAAATACTGCTACCAAATGGCAAACATTAAAATACAACAGTTAATTATCAAAAAATTAACATACAAATATCAAATATAAAAAAAAATTAAAATATTAATACCAAAATTTAAAACAAAAAATTCCAAATCTCAAAATACAAAAATTTAAAATACTAATATACAAATACCAATCATTCTATACAAAAAAAAATAATATAAAGAAAATTCTTATTTTCCATCATTTTCATTACAAATGTGTTTTTTTTTTTTCTAAGTCTTAAGGGATACGGCTTAAACTATCCGCATTCTGATTTTGTTTTCCCTTCCAATAAGCAATGTCATAATTAAATGATTGCAAAATTAAGGCCCAACGTAAAAGTCTTGGATTAGTCCCAGTATTTTTCTCTTAATAGACCAAGGGATTATGGTCAGTTTGTATGACAAATTTTTGGTGTCCATCCAGATAACATTTCAACTTTTGCACGGCAAAAATAATGGCTGCACATTCTTTTTCCGTAGTGCTATATTTTTGTTCCGCAAGCGACAGCTTTTTGCTCAGGAACATGATGGGATGTTCTTCGTTTTCACATACCTGCGACAACACACACAACGCCTATTCCAAGATTGGAGTCATCACACTGAATGATGAAGGGTTTTGTGAAGTCAGGGCTGTATAAGACTGGATTTTTAGATAGCCTTGTGTCTTGAGCTCCTCAAATGCATTCTGGCAAGAACTATTCCAGTCAAAGGTTGATTTTCTATTTCGGTCCTTAAGTAAATCTGTCAGTGGAGCTGCGATTACAGAAAATTCGGGAATATATCTTCGATAATAGCCAGCTAATCCCAAAAAGGCTCTAACTTGCGTCTTTTTAGTGGGGATTGGGAAATCTTTGACAACCTGAACCTTTAATTCTCCAGGTGTTCTTAAACCCTGGCCTATATACCAAATGTCCAAGATACTTAACGTAAGCTTGTGCAAATTGGCATTTGGAAGGTTTTATGTGCAATTTTGCATTACTGAGTCTGAGGAAAATGTCATCTAAATGTTTTAAATGATCCTCCCAGGTTTGCGAAAAAATAGCGACATTATCCAAATACGGCACAGCATACTCTTCACAGTCTTTTAATATGCTAGCCATGAGTCTACTGAAGTCATATGGGGCATTTTTCAAACCAAAAGGAAGACGCAATGGCTTGAACGTACCAAAATTGGTTACAAAAGCAGCATACCGTTGGGCATTTTTACTCAACGGGATCTGCCAGTAACCTCTGGTCAGATCCAGAACTGATATATATTTTGCAGACACCTTTTCTATTAATTCTTCTATGTTTGGCAATGGAAAGAACTTTGTTCGGGTAATTTTGTTTAGCCGCCGATAATCAATACAGGGTCTTGCTTCTTTCCCTGGAGCTTCCACTAATATAAGAGAAGTAAAATCTGATTCTCCGTTTCAATTACGTTCAGCCTCAACATTTTTTCTACTTCCGCTCTCAGGATTTCTGATTGTCGAGGTGAAAGTCTATGTCTGGCACACACAAATAGGTCTGTCGGACTCTATCTCGATGTCATGCTTGGTCAAATTTGTGCACCCAGGTTCTGTAGAAAAAGTGCGGGAATGCCTTTTTATCAGTTGAGAACGTTTTTCTTTCTGATCTGCAGTCAGTCGAGTGTTTGACTGAATATTCAACCAAATATCTGAGAATTCAGTGTTCTTAATTCCTAACTCAAGTTTGGGGATTTCTTCATCCTCTTCTTTAATTAAGCTACTTTCCAGACTAAGCTAATGTTTTCTTCTATCTGGAAGTAAGGTTTCATCATATTCACATGATATACCTGGGTTTTATCACTCTCTGGAAAATGAATAACATAGTTGGTCTCTGAAAGTTGTTTTACAACATTTCCCGGTCCTATCCAGTTGACTGACAGTTTATTGGGTTTAGACGAAGCTACTATTAGAACAAGATCGCCTTCTTTAAATTCCCGCTTTTCGGCTTTAAGGTCATACCACAATTTTTGGCTTTCCTTAGTTTTCTGTATGTTCTCTATAGCGAGTTCTTGGCATTGTTTCATTTGGTTCATTAATTCAAAAACGTACGTGACCACGCTGTTTTCTTCAACACATTGTTTGGTTAAGTTTTCATATAACAACATCATTGGAGTTCTCAAATTTCGGCCATGGACTAATTCAGCTGGACTGAAACCCGTACTATCATGGATAACTGTTCTCAAAGAGCAAATAGTGCTTTGGGTAAAATTTTCTCCCAGTCCGCTCCAGCTTCTAAACAAAGCACTCGGAGTATTCGTTTCAAAGTCCGGTGCATCCATTCTACAGGATTACTTTGGGGATGCCGTACAGAACTTCTAACAACTCGAATTCCGAACTTATCCAAAAATTCTGTTGTAAGCACACTCATGAACGATGTTCCCTGATCAGTTTGCAATTCTCTAGGAAACCCAAGGCGACTAAAAATTTGCAGCAATGCACCTACGACGGTTGTAGATTGATTGAATATTAACGTCGCACTGTTCAGCTGCACGAGGGCTTTTGGCGAAGGACCACGTAATTTTGAACCATGGTCAAGTGACGTGGACGACACCTGAGCTGGCACCCCCTCTCCTAACTACCACACCACACCAATGGGAGGACGTTTCAGCTCTAGACAGATTTAACGTGCATCGCTGCCCTACACGGCGGGTCTTTGGTGGTACTGGGCTCGAACTCGTGACAAGACAAGCCACGGTCCGATACCTATACCACTCGGCTACCGCGGCCGCTACGACGGTTGTAGAACACAAATCCGGGGTGGGAATAGCGTCAGGATATTTAGACGACATGCAAATAACTGTTATACTATATTTGTTCCCTAAGTGCTGACAGGTAAAGGACCGCAAGCATCAACATTCAATTTAGTGAATATTTCAGAGATAACCGGAACAGTTTTCACAAAGGGGCTTTTTTCTTATCTCGTGGTTTCCCGACTCTTTGACAATAGTCACAAGTTTTTACAAACTTTTCTACATCACTATAACAATTTGGCCAGAAAAAAGTCTTAAATAAAACATCTTTAGTTTTTCCTACACCTAAATGTGCTGCTGTACCTTCATGACAAAATGTTTTCAGCTGCTCACGAAACTTTTCTGGGACGACTAAAAGTTTTCGCTCAGTTCTATTTTTGTCTCTTTTCTTGAAGAATAGCATATTTTTTCTAAAACATATTTGTTTTCTTTAGAAACATTAAATTTTGCGTCTGCGATAAGGGGTTTCAATTGTTCACTTTTGTGCTGTTCTTCCACAAAGACCATTGGAGACGTTGTTATTAGATCTTGCACTGAGAGTTCTTTTACTACAGGCAAAACTTCTTCAATAGTTTTCTTTTCATCTTCGGATAAGTCGTCATTCAATTCTTCGTCAAACTGTTCAATGGATTGGCCTTGAATCTCATTTTCCACTTCCAAAAGTTTCTTCTGAGCTCTAGTTTGCACGGCATTTATCATATGCATTTTCACATCTTCTTTTGTTTTGTAATCTTCAAGCAGCGCAGCAGTCTTGTTCCCCAGAAAATATCTGCCTTGATTTAGGGAATCTCTTAGGACAGCAGCTTTTGTTATTACATGCCCCATTTCGCAATCCAGATCAAGAGGCAAACATATCAAAGATTCTTCTAATGGTGTTCTTAACCACACCTTCTCATTCGTATACATGTGTGGTTTCACATACTTATTGCAAATCAAGTCAAGAGTTGCATCAGTGTCACGTAAAATTTTCATTTCTACTCCATTTACTTTTCCTAGGCTAGTGTAACGTTCCATTAGTTCATCAAAACTTTTATCAGTTACAACATGTGAAATAGACTCTGGAGTTTTCTTTAACTTGTCACACTGAGGTCTAAGATGCGAATAAGACCCACATTCATAACATCGAAGCGGTCTTCTCTTCTCAAAATCTTTCTCGTGATTTTTTTCATGGGCAGGTTCCCTTTTTATTTGAAATTTTGACTTAAAATCCTTAGGAGTTTCTTTTGGTCTGCAACTACTGTAATTTACGCCACCTTGAAATGTATAACTATTTTTCTTAGGGATGAACTGAACTCTCTTCTGAAACTCTGTTTGATGCTTTCATATTCGTGTAATTTTTTTGCCAGTTCATAGGGAGTTTTTAACTTGATCCAGTCATCATGAAAATGCTCTCTTACATCAGCTGGAACACGGTACTTCAATTGTTCAGTGATTTATATATCTTTCAGTTTCTCGAAAGTTTTAACCTGCAATTCAGCTATCCATTCTGTAAAATAACTATTCAGCGCATAAGCATAATTCCTCCAAGACTTCTCTGCTGATTTTTGATGTCTGTAAAAACATTGCTTCAATTTTTCGCTGTTTAACCTGTACCTCTTCAATATAAGATCTTTTACAAAATCATAATTATTTGCCCTTTCGGTAGGTTCTCTAGCTAGCATATTACAGAGTTCTGCTGGTAAAACCGCTAACAGGTAGGCCACCCAATCCTTCTTTGGTACTTGAGCTAATTCTGTGCCTTCCTCTTTCAAAATTAATCAAATATAAACTAATCTCATCATGTTTTTCATCAAATTTAGTAGTCATTTGTGTCTATTGAATCTTAGGTCCAATTTCAACTCTTCTTCCAGATTCATCACTTAATGGTTGATTCTGTGCTGTGATAGTTCTAATTTTCTTAATTCTAATTCGTGTTGTCTGGCCTCTCGAGCCATTTGCTCTTCCCTTTCCTTTTCTTCTCTTTTACTTCTTTCTCTTCCCTTTCCTTCTTGTTTACTTCTTTCTTCCCTTTCTTTTTATTTACTCTTCTTTCTTATTCTTTCCTATCACTAATGACTCTGTCGAGAATTATCTTCACTTCCTCTTCAACATAAAATTGGCTATTTAGAATTAATTTTTTTATATCTACCACCTTGCTGGACTGATCTACTTCAACCCCCTTTTCCTCATATACTGAAAAAAAATCAGGTTTATTACCTTTAGCTAAATATGCCATGATTTAGGGACTAACAAGATCAGAATGCTTTCCAAAAAGAAAATTAAAATAAGACGAGTAAGGAACTAAATTTTCGGTAATAGATTTAACTAAAATAGTTATCGATTTACACTATACCAACATGCAAAAAATATACACTTAAATTATAACTAATACATACATATTCAGCACTTTTGAATTCTATATTTCAAAAATTTTAAGTGATAAAAATATTTTCTTAACTATAATACCAGAATAATCAAACAAGCGCAAAAACAAAAAAACTTTTCAATGCAAATTCAATAACATACACCTTAAGTCAAAGTTATCTATTCATAAAGTCTCTTCAAAATTTAATTTGTCATTCGTTATTTGTCATTTATTTTCAATTTCAAACAAACAAATGCTAGCAAATATGTTGAAAAAAATTATACGCATAAACATTCTACAACTTCACCCTTAACTCGAAAATAATAACAGATGTTTATATTCGTAAAAAAAAATTATTCAAAATGTTTCAATGTAATGTACCACTTTTAACTCAAAAGAACACCATTCGAATAAAATCTACAGATTTTCTTTCTTTTATTTTTTCAGAAAAACCAAACACTTCTATTCGCAACAAAAAAAATTATAAGACAATAATGAGAGTAAAATAATTCCACTAGTATTCTGAATTCACAGAAACAAAAATTTTACTGAATAACTTATAAAAAAACAAATTCTTATATGATCCTAATAGAGCTAAATAATTTATGCATTTAACATTGAGAACTTCTGGAACGTAATGAGTCAGCTTTTTTTTTTTCGCAATAAAAGAGAAGAGTCATAAATATTTCTTTGACTCAGTAAAATCAAATATATTACTACTTAAATATATACTTCATATATATTTTTTTTTCACTGCACCTTCAAATCGTGCTATAATCACAATTTTCATAAATCATTTATCATTCAAAAATTCTTAATATTGTATTTACAATACAGAATTTTTTAAACACCGTTGCGAGAAACTTTAAATTTGTCTCATACATAAAAAACAGTTTTAAATCAGAATACACTAACCAAAACTAAAAAAGAGCAATTTTATATACTCAATTCAACCACAGACAAAATAAATTTTCTTCCTTTTTATAGGATAAATTTTCGTTTTTATTTAAAAACAAATCATAAATTAACGAGAATAGCAGGGATAAGTATATGGCTTTAAAATAATCAAAATCCAGCATTTAATACAAAAAGTGAATTAAGAATGATTACTGTATTTAATTTGTACCCATATTTTAATACAAAAATTGAGATTAAATTTAAAATACGCCCGAAGGTACTTTCAGATAGAAAAATTACTTACCCCAACTATATTTCTTTTGTTAAAGACACTGTTCCTAGATACATCCCGCCGCTACCACCAGACTGTAAGATCGTCTTGTGGTTGAAGTAATCATCACTCAAATTGACCGGATTTACCGGATTTATTATTTTCTTCAAAACACATCACTAAATTTAAAACTCTATTTACAATTACAAATCGCATAGGGAACTACAGGCACCGTCCTCCATTTTCACGTTCGAGACTCCTTCTCTACTTCCCTCTCAATCCAAAAACAGTTCACAGCAGCGCCCTCTTTCTAGTCTATCGTGTGCTATGTGTCAAGCCTCCTAGTGCCTCGCCGTTACACCGCTAAGAACGGGTGTTACAGACATTGATTCTCAAAGGAGGTGTAATGGCTTTTTGACGGGGAAAAAAAATTTCATTTTTAAAATATTAAATTTAGATTTGAAATTTTGTTTGTTTTTATTGAGTAGAGATAAACTAAAATTGGGTTTTGTGGAAATCATTGGGGGAAGGGGGTTAAGAGATCGTATAAAAGACAATTCTACTTCAATTTTAGAAATTGTTATTTAGATGTTCGGTCTTTTTTTAAATAAAGAGTTGAGAGTTATATAAGAATCGAACGCTTAATGCTAGAATTTAGATATTAATTAAATATATATATATATATATATATTCGAACCTCCATATTACGAACCTCTATATTGCGAATTGTTCTCTATAGCGAACTTTTTCCTAGAACCAAAAACATTTCACGATTTTCATCGTAATATAACCTCCCAATAGCGAAATGTATTTTCTATATAACGAACTTTTTTTTGTGATGAAATATTTTTCTCCTTACTTTTAAATTATTTCTGAACATTTCAAGTTTTTCTCTCTTTTGAGTCACTTTATGGTGGTCATAAATCTTGAACTAGTTTTATTAGATGTCTAACTCGCCCAGAGCAACAGAATTCTGGACAATTCATCCAAGAAGTGCAACCTTAAATCCACATTGCCCAATTCACTGTAACATCTTTGACATCATTTTTCACCCTTAGCAGAGTTGTCTAGTATCCTTGAATTTGTATCCGGTCATTTGCAGTTTTGATCAGTCGTGCTGGTAGCTTCGTTTCTTGAAGCTCTAAAAAGTTAAAACGTAAGTGCCTGAGCATCAAAGAAAAACATTTAATTCTTCAGGAAGAGGATAAAGGTGACAAGAAACTTTCCATGCAATTTTTTTTTCTTTCTTTTTTTGATAGGTGAGATATATAAAATAAATATATATTAATTTACAAAAAGGTGTGTGGATAATTACTTTTTTTAATATATAGTGTTTTGAATTTTTGTTTTATGTGGTTTGTAAAGATAAACCTCTATATAGCGAATTTTCAATTTAATGAAGTTTTTTTTCGGGTTTTAGCGACTCCGTTATATAAAGGTACAACTGCACCTATAAATTTATGCATTATTCACACATCAGGAAACACCCAGCGAAGCGGGCGCGTAACGGCTAGTACATACGTATATTAGGTCTACCGGAAAGTTTCGTTCGTTTTTTGAATATATAAAGCAAGATAATAAATTTTTCATAACTTGTATAAACTTTATTGGATTCCATCATTATTTATAACTTCTTTCCAGAGTAAAGGCAATTTGTATGTCCCATTTTTAAAAAATGCCTTATCCTTAGTGGCAAAAAATTGAACCAGTGCTTGACTGATATCTTTTCTGCCCCAGAAAAAATTTTGTATGGAGGCCGGAGGAGTCTGGTGGATGTCGTAGAATTTCACAGCCTTGTTCTGTGAAAGCAGCATGTGGTATGGAATGATTATGAGGCAATATGTCCTTTTTGAACATCGCCGAACTGTCTTCTTGGAGTGATGTTTTTAAATTAAACAATTGTTGACACTACCTCTCCAAATTGAGTTTCTCGTTCGGCTTCAAAATTACGATGTGCATTGGTCCTCGCCCACCATATATGTAACAATTTTACTTCGGATTAGAGGTGGAGAAGCTGGATTATCCGGGTTCACAATATGCCCTTTCCCCTACGATGTTTTCAAAAGTAATGCATTTTTCATCCCCAGTTAGAACCCAGAAAGGTTCGATTTTGTTCCGTGAAAGCAGAGATGTGCATATGGTGACACGCGATCATTCAAATTCTTCTTACATATGTGGCATCAATCTCGAATATTCTCACATCTAGTTTACAAATATGGTCGGAATTGGTTTATTGAGTTTAATCAATTTTTTTTCCCCGCAATCTCCGAAGTTTCCTAGGGGGCTGCGGTAGCACAGTGGTTAAGGTATCGGATCATGGCAAGCATGTCATGAGTTCGAGCCCAGTACCACTAAAGACCCGCCGTGTAGGGCAACGATGCACGTTAAATCTGTCGAGAGCTGAAACGTCCTCCCGTTGGTGTGGTAGTTAGGAGAGGAGAGTGCCAGCTCAGGTGTCGTCCACGTCACTTGACCATGGTTCAAAATTACGTGGTCCGTCGCCAAAAGCCCTCGTGTAGCTGAATAGTGCGAAGTTAGCTAAAATTTTATTTTTTTGACAATTTGAGATTTTTACATTTTCAAAAATTGTATAGATTTTAACCTTTCCAAAAATACCTTACTTTAACCTCTAGGGTATTTAGAAACCCTTAAAACCTATTTTTAAATAATCGTTGAATCTGGGCCACGCCCATTTTAATGGCGAAAAGTGTAAACAGAGTACTTCATTTTTGCTTAAAAGTGTAACGTCTGATATAAACCTAAACATGTATCTTTTATTTTAAATTGAGCCTTTTATTATTTTTTTTATTTCCTAGCCGATTAGAATTCTCAATGTATACATTAAAATCAATTTATCTCAAAATGCAAATTTAATGTGCGATGTACCTTTTCTGAGAAACTATTCTTCACACAGGTATGTAAATTTTGTTTGAAATATTTATAATGATGTTTAATATATACTAAAAGGAACTTTTTGTAAAAAAACTCAAAAATTTATTTTTTACAAATTTTCGAAATGAAAAATGGGTCAAATTTCGCAATGTTTGTTAAAATACTTCATAATTTATTAAAAAATTCAAAATTAACTAAAAGCTCATTTCAGTATAATGAGAGAGGTATACTTTAATTGCATGAAAAATTTCAAGCATGTAGATACAACAGATTTTGAGAAAAAGTACAACGAAACAGCCAATTTAACATTGTCAGTAGAGAGGAGAGAGAGGTTTCCAACTCCCCTTAATATTCACTCACTCACCCGAATTTGTCTAAGAAGGATTTTGCTCTAACATGGTCTTGACAGTGTCTTCGATGACCAAAAAGGGTCTCCCAGAATGCGACTTTCTCAGAAAGATCGAAATCACCCACCTGAAATTTTTCGAACCACCTTCTGTATGTTTTATCAGAAACTGTACCTTCTCCAATAAATTTCTACACACTTCTGTAGCATTTCTTCCTTGGTGAAAACTTAATCACTAGTCATGGGTATACGATCGCGTCTCACTTCATACTATCAGGATCATCTTCATTTTAGTTAATTTAATTAGGTCAGTATGTATACGTTCTCAGTGACAACAAGTAATATAAAAAAAAATTAAGTCAATTCCTACTTAGATCAACAAATAAAAATTTTATTTCAGCTACTTTTATATGTATATAATATAAAAATATGTATATACATAGGACCGAATCACAGCATTAAGTGGTGATTAATTTTTATTAATTATTATTAAAGTATCGTATTGTCATCCAAAACAATCATGTCTACAAAATTTCAGTTCAACTGAATGCTTTAAAACGTGAGAAAAAAACTTTTTCACGTTTTGACACAAGTCGCCAAAAGGATCGCTAAGTCGCCAACGTGGCTGTATATGTAATTCTTTAAATAATTAGTTTTAATCAATTTTTATTAATTATAATTAAATTATTGTTTTGTCATCCAAAATAATCATGTATATAAAATTTCAGCTCAACTGAGCGATTTAAAATGTATTTTATTAACGATTGAAAATTCCAGCAAGATAAATAAATAAATAAATATGTAGAGAGTGTGAGTTAATAGTGTAGGAATATTGGAAAAGGAAGCCAAATAAAAGCATCAAAGAAATATGTACATACTTGTTGTAACTTCTTGTAACCGGAACGAGAACAGAACTTTCCAGTACACACCTAATAACATAAGCAAAAGAGTCGTAACATCCAAAAAATTTTCATACAGGGTCCACTCAGTACTAGCTACGCCGGAGCCTTATAATATTTATACTAGTGTGTGTGTGACGTACAAAAAAGTGTGCGTGCTTTGTTTTATGTATATTGTACACAAATTCACACGCTATGTATGTATCGTACATGTTAAAAAGAATATAATCAGTGTGTACATATGTTGGAAAATTCTACGTATCGTAAACGTATGAAATGGGTTGCGATTATTTAAAGTACGCCAACCGTCTATAAAGATTTTAAACACAAAAAGAAAGATAAGAAAAAATCCCGCCAAATTACATGCTTGGAATGAAATTTCAGATCAAAAACGCAAACAAACCGAATTCATATCAACTCCAAACTTCTTTTTTAACAAACACTGAATAATTTTTTTTTCTAAATGATTTTTATTTATTTCTCGAAAAATACTTTCTTAAATTAACTACCGTTTTTATATTGTTTCGAAATAAAAAAGAAAAATTATTTTTAAAGTTTCATTTGTTTTCCTGCCTGTTCTTAGTCCGTTTGACGCATGCGCTTTAGCAACGGCGTGCTCAGCTAGATAGCATTTACGATTTGCTGTAAGAAACAATGAAGTTTCTGTCCAATTTATGTAAAAATATTTAAAAGAGATATTTTAAAATAAGGAATGCATTCACATTCAAAGCAATAAATATGTGAAAGGAAGCTAGTGTGTTTAGAGAAAGTAGGAAAATATGTTAATTTAAGAAAAAGAGTGACTTTGTATTTATTTTGTTATTTTCAAATGATCATTAATTTGCCGCACTACAAAAGGAATAAATTTCTTACATTTTTATCAGTTGAGATAAAGTCTTATAATTTATCAATAAACGAGTCGGGTGTCTGCATTGAATTTAAAATAAATAGATGAAGAAAAGCGTTGAGCGTATTTAAATAGAGAATGTGTTGGAAAAACTCTTAATTCTTATTGTAAAGCTTTTAAGGTATCCGACTACGTTCGGAACCATGATTTTAAATAAGCGTATAAATGGATAATTTCCATGATATTTAGTGTCATTTAGATTAGAATACGTGTATAAAATTGTTTTAAGGACATTTTGACAAAAAAAAA
>BMAV01026248.1:139222-152348 GCA_019973955.1 Trichonephila inaurata madagascariensis | reverse complement strand
CATTCTATGTTCATTTTTTGCAAAATATTGTACTTAAATAATTTTTTATTGCAATAATACTCTTAAAACAATTTTGTATACATTTTCTAATCTAAGTGACACTAAATGTCATAAATATTATCCATTTATACACTTTTGCAAAATCACGGTTCCGAACGTAGTCGGATACCTTAAAAGGTCAAATTAATCAGAAATAATAATAAACGGTTATAAAAAAAAAGGAGTTTGTGCTTTAAAAATATTTTACGAGTAAAATATCCACCAAGGGAAGGTTAATTCTCATTAATAAGAGCTAAAAGGAGAAGGAAAAAAAATTATAATCTTCTTTTCCGAAAAAAAATTTTTTCATAAAAACAAGAGTGCCGGGGGGGGGGGGGGGGGGGGGGGGGGGGGGGAAAGACTGTCAAGAAACAAGCAAAGGAACTCCTGATAATATAATGATTTTTCTTTTCGTAAACTATAGAGATTATTTCAAAATTTTAACTTTGTTTTCGAGACAAATAGTTTTTTTCCCTCAAAATTTCGGGTAACTAATAAATTGGGGAATTATTTCTTAATTTTTGTTTTTGAGAATTTAAATAAAAGAACTCTAAATAAAATTACACAGTGCTTAAAAATTTATGATAAATTTCACATTTACTTCAACGTGTCATTCCCCTTTTAGTTAGAAAATTAGAATTTGTTCTCCCTTCGTTC
This sequence comes from Trichonephila inaurata madagascariensis, assembly GCA_019973955.1. Classification (NCBI taxonomy): domain Eukaryota; kingdom Metazoa; phylum Arthropoda; class Arachnida; order Araneae; family Nephilidae; genus Trichonephila; species Trichonephila inaurata. The sequence goes on along the minus strand of BMAV01026248.1, from coordinate 151,652 downwards.
CATACTTTTCCTTTATTAATACTTAATAAATAAATCAAAGAATTAATTAATAATTTCCAAATGTCTATCGCTATAGTATATACAGGGTGTCCGAGCTTAAAGTATCCAATGGTAGTGGCTCATTATTTCGTAACTACCCAAAAGAATGTAATAAACTGTTCATCTGTGCATTTGAAAACTCTCCAAAATTTTTTGGGTCTAGTCCGATCGGTCGTACGTGGGTGCATTATTCGGCAATCGAAGACTATAAACTTTTTACACTGATTTCATTAGTAAAGATGTGGACGCCACAGTAAAAGGTGCATTTCGTACTTTGGTTAGCGGAATTGGAATCAGTCACGCGTGTACAACAAAATGGAATGTCGTTACTGGCTTACCTAATAAACTTATCAGGACTCCTACAAAATGAATCACGCGCACGATGAACGGTGTCTTCTATCACGAAAACTTAAGGATACTTGCTAGTTTGAGATACCAAAGTTCCCGTCTCCTTTTAAGTTCTTTCCCATTGGTGGATAGATTTTGATGTCGGAGGGTCGACATTCCATTCTGATCGAACACGTCGCTGTACACGCGTGACTGATTTAAATTCCGTTAACCAAAGTACGTAATGCACCTTTTACTGTGGGATCCACATCTTTACTAATGAAATCAATGTAAAAAGTTGATCGTCTGCGATTGCCGAATAATGCACCCACGTACGACCGATCGGACTAGACCCAAAAAATCTTGGAGAGCTTTCCAAACCATGGATGTACAGTTTATTACATTCTGATGGGTAGTTCCGTAATAATAAGCAATTACTTTGGGATAAAGCCTGGTCACCCCGTATATAGGAATATATGGATATGGATACTCTGTCACTCGCGCGGTATCTCCGGAATTATTACACCTACAAACTTGAAATTTGACAGGCATTATCCTTCTGTCCAGTAGAGATTTGCTAAGAACTGAAATCGACTTCCAGAAGGATTTACGAAGGGTTAAGAGGCGTTATATATAAAAACGCCCGTTTTTATCTATTAAACCAATATACTTGGAATTTGACAGCAATATTTCTTTTAGTGTGTAGAGTAGGGATGGCCAACCCCTAAATGACTTTATATGCCACATATAAAAGTATATAAACTAAACTGAACTCAGTGGCGCAAGAGCCAATGTGGACCAAACTCAGTATACGTGGCCTTGGCCGCTGAGATGTATGAGCAGATATTCCGGTCTGGTGGTCAGTCTGACGCGAAGCCCCAATGTTTATCTCTCTAACAAACCTGGTACTAATGTGTCGACCCACTGAAGAGATATGAAAGGCTTCGATCTTACCAAGCCCGGGATTTGAGCCCCGGACCTGTGGCGTGAAGAGGCGAAACGCTACCACTCAGCCACAGGGATTTTAAAAATATATTAAATTTGGACCCATTATACAAACATTTACTGGAATTTAAAACAAATAAACTATTTCATTATTTTTCATATATACAGACATAGATGATCAAATAACGCTTAATTTATTCAAATAATGAAATATTAGTTTCTCAATTTTATCACTTAGTTTTTGCAAGTCGATCTCAAATGTGTGTATTTGCACATCGTAATTGATATTCATCCGATAAGTTTAAGAGCGATTTATGTTTGATAAACTTCGTTTTTTCGAAAAGGTGCAAGTTGAAAAAAAAGCTACAGGAATCAACCGTGATGCTGCGGGGAATCGCTACAACGCAATTCTAAGTATCTATAAAAACAGAAGCAAAATGATAAAATAGAAACAATATTTATATATATTTTTTACAAAACACTACACTAAAAACAAAAATATTACACAAAATAATCGTATTTTGTAATGAGTCTCGCGGGCAGCAAATTTATTCACAGAGGGCCGCGGGTTGGCCACCCCCGGTATAGAGATCCTCTAAGAACGAGCTTTTCGAAAATTGACACCCAGAGAAAGTTACAACAAGTTAAGGTACGTTATGGGAAAAATTTTTCCCGTTTTTGAACTACTAGACCTACTCACTTGAAATTTAACAGGCATGTTTATTTTCTCCACAAGAGATGCGCTAAGGTCAAGTTTAACGGGAATCGACTCCAAAGACCGGGTGGGGGAGTTACAGAGAAGTAAAAGATAAACCAACTTCCGTTTTATAAATTCCTCTTCTTTTAAGTTGAAAGGTAAAGGCTATCGGAATGTTTTTGAATACAATAGGCTCAGATATCAATAACTGAACAAAATATTAATCCCTCAACATCATGAAATATTCAGCAGGTAATGTGGCTGGTATATTATAAAGAAATAAATTGCTCTTAAGATATCGTATTGGATTGAAATTAAAACATTCAAAAAAAGTAAGCCATTTTTTATCAATCCGTGTATTTATTATAGTAATTTATGTCATCAGGAATTCAAGAGAAAAATTCGAAATAGAATCAAAATGTGTTTTGAAGAAATTTACGACAGTTGTGAGACTACCAAGTTTATCACGAGAACTGTTACTTTGCCATTTGGCTTTCTTTTTGGTATATATATTACGGAGTTAACCCATTTTTCTTGAAAAACTTCTTGTTTAATCCAGATGATTTGGGGAGAAAGAGCTATTTTATCCCTTGAGCACCTTTAATAAAATACAGCGAATCATTGGTCGAAAATTATTTGCCGAGATCGCCAACTTAGTAATCCTACAACGGAATTAGTATCCCGTAGATTTGTCATGTCTCATCAAATCAAGAAAAATAAATTCGATCGTTTGACAAATAAAATATATTGCTTTTCACTATAATAATTAAAGTTTGATTTCATTTTTCGATTTTCTTTTCTTTTTAAGTTTGATTGTTAAAACCACATGAATATATTGCCTTGGTTGCTAGAACTGTTCCTTGCAAAACTTTCCTTATAACTTTCTTCTCTTGCCTACTTTTTTCTTGCTCTAGTTATTGTTTCATAATCTCTCAGAATATAGGAGAAAAGTAACTCGTTCACACATTTACTCACTCATAAAGAGATCTCTATAAATATTACTTGAAATTTCGTAAGCATGTGTTCCTTTTGTTGAGTAGCGATCCACGAACAAGGGGAATTTTTGGGGCATTTTTGACAAAAATTGTAGTTTTTGAACTATTGCATCGAAATTCAAATTTGGCAAACATGTTTCTTTTATTGTGTAGGTATCCGTTAAGAACGGGGTTTTTCGGAAGTTGATTCTCAAGGGAAGTTACAGTGGGTTTATATGGGGGCATTAAAGATAAAATAATTTTCGTTTTAGACCAATTAGACCTACAGACTTGTAATTAGAAAAGCATGTTTTTTTTCATGAGTAGAGATCCAATAAAATTTGAGTTACAAGAATATTTTTCATTGCAATCGAAAGCTGAACACTAGATAACAGTAACTTAAAGAATGTATAGTGTTACAATGTTATGAAATATACCCAGTGAAGCGGGTACATAATGGCCAGTGTTACAAATAGGTTACAAATTGTAAACATTTTTTTTTTTTTTCAAATGAAAAATATTTCAAGATTAGCATGAAGCTCCCTATCTTCTTTTTCTTCTAGAAATTTATAGCACTTTAATAATTTATATTTGAATCAACCTATTAACGAAAATAAATTTGTAATTGTTCTAATGAATTCTCGAAAATTTAAACTCATTACTGGTAAAAGCAAGCATAAATGGCAACAACAAAAAACAACATTAATTTTCTGCTCTATGTCTTAAAATTACAGATTTATTCGAATATTTTCGATGCCAACAAGCAGAATTTGTTTTTATCTGTTTACTTATCGGCAGATCCTGCATCTAATTATATTTACTTTTTCGAAACCTCGAGTCACCACATAAAATGTTGCAAAATAATATAATACTTAATGATGCCATTCAGGAGAACAAATCTTTTAAAAATGGCTTCATTATCTCTCATTCAAAGTTCTTGAAGTTGGATGGTGTACAAACACGTCTCATTATCGGAACTTTAAGAAGTGTTCGTTAACTTTATATTCGAGTTTCTTCAGATACTGATTTGTTTCAATAATGACTGGTGAGAATATTTAGTTGGTTCTTAGTAAAACTGAAATGCATTTTTATCTCGCTTGTTTTCCCGCCAAGTCGCCATTTTGAATATTCGGAGACTATAATATTAATTCTATAGGCACTGTTTTTTTTTTTAAGTGATTTTTTTGAACGCAGCGTGGAAGCAAAGATGTATGTTTTTATAAATCATTGGATAAATTAATTAATACATGATTGGATTGTAAAAAAATAATAATAGCAATAATAAATGGCTTTCGAAACTAATATTTACTACAGTTCTGTTTCTTTAATGATTATCAAATATCTTTAATACAATTATTTCGTTTGCTTTTTCTAGTGTACTACTCTACTTTCATTAAAAAATACATACAAATACATTACCTTTAGTTTCCTTAAGCTTTTAAGTTTAAAATCGTTTATTGTAGTTTACTTTATTTATCTAAAAGAAGTGTGTGTACACCTGAATTCATCAACAACAAAACTTCATATGAAAGAAGTCTGTTATTATTTATTATTTTCGTGCAGGTGCTTTCTTACTAAAAAAAAGAACAAGAGGAAGAATGCTTTTTCGTTAAGAAATTCCAAGTTTTCCATTATTCCGATAGTAAAAATGGGATTCAATCTTTTATTAAAATGCGTTGCATAATTTATGATTTCACAAGTATTTTCATGCCGTTGAGTCGATTCTTCTTTTTCCTTAGTGATTGTGAGATGTTTTTATATACTAAAATAAGGTAATAAAAAAATGGGCTATTGAATAAAATATTTATTATCCAATCAACGCGTGTGTTATTATGGAGTGTGGCCTTTTGGAGAATAATGTAGTAAAATTTATAAACTAGGTTCTAGCGTTACTGGTACGTGTTTTAAGCAATTCTACGTTATTTTTTTAAAGATAAAGCTTAATCATGTACCTTAACAACGAAATAATTGTTTATTTTTGTGTATGAAAAATGTAAGCAAAATTGCCTCTTAACATTTTGAATTTTATTTTCTTCCTCCAACCTAATCCGTTATATCAAATTGCGTGTGGACGTGATAGCCGAGTGGTCAGGTTCACGAGCTCGTGGCCTTCGTTGTCCACCTGCAGGTTCGAAACCTAACGCCAAAGGAAACCTGCGCGGAGAGGGAATGATGCACATTAAATCTGTCGACACTCAAAGTCCTCCCGTTGGCATAGTGTGGAAGTTCGGAGAGAGGGTGTCATCTTAGGTGTCGTCCTTGTCATTTGACCATGGTTAAAAATGACAAGGTTCGTCACTGAAAGTTCTCGAGTAGCTGAATAGTGCGATGTTAATATTCATTCACTCAATCTGTATTTTTTATACAGAATCTCAAAATGGAACGAAAAAACGTGAACGCTAAGAAAAGCTTAGACGCTTTAATGTGTCATGTAATAATACATAACTGTGTTTTCTCATACGTTTTATGTTATTGGGTAAGTATAATTCTGTGTGCAATAATAAAGTACAATCGAACAAATGATTGATAAAAATACGCTTTGGTCCACATTGAATCGATGCATGGATCCAAGAACACTGCACATTGTCGTGTATTTTTTTCTTGTGATTTTTAATAATTTTGCGTCTAAACAAATTATAATAAACGGTTACATACTAATATTTACTCTTAGCAACCTTATGATGCAAAATTCTATGTAACATTTGTAAAAGATCTATGTAAAAATTTGACGATTAGGCTTATTCAATTGCTACTATTAGTTCACAATCTCCCTATATATATACAGTCGGGCCTCCATACTACGAACCTCTATATTGCGAATTTTTCTATATAACGAACTTTTTCCTGGAACCAAGAACATTTCACGATTTTTTTCGTAAAATAACCTCCCAGTAGCGAAGTGCATTTTTTATATAACGAACTTTTTTTCTTGTGATTCAATTTTTTTTCTCCCTATTTTGAAGTATTTCTGGACATTTCAAGTGTTGTCAATACACTTTATGGTGGTCGTAAGCCTTGAACTGGTTTTATTAGGTACCTAACTCGCATTCTGGGCGTTTCATCCAAGAATTCAACCCATTAACATTTTCGATATCCCTTTTCACTCTTAGTGGAGTTGTCTCGTGTCCTTGACCTAGTCTCCATTCATTTGTGGTGTTGATCCATCGTACTGGTCTCGTGTAGCTCAAAAATGTCAAAACGTAAGAGCTTGAGCATCAAAGAAAAAAATGTAATTCTTCAGAAAGTGGATAAAGGCGTAAGAAGCTTTTCTTGCAGTTTTTCTTTTGATAGGTAAGATATATAAAATAAATATATATTAATTTACAAGAAGGTGTGAATAATTATTTTTTTTATTACGTAGTGTTTATGAATTTAAAGTTTGTTTTATGTGGTTTATAAAGAAAATTGAAAGATGAAACTCTATAAAGAATTTTCTATGTACGAACTTTTTTTCGGGATTTAGCGACGTCGTTATATAGATCCAACTGTATATATACAGTGGGCCACAAAAGTGTTCGTACACTTGCAATTTCCAATAAATATTAATGTTTTGGACTAGTAAAAATTAATATATAGGAATTGTAATTTTTTTGTTATCTGCAACTTATTCTTAATGGAATGACATAATCAATTTTTTGAAAATAGTGTAACTATTATTTTTAAAAATTAATAATATAAAATGCTACTAAAAGAATTCCGGCACAAAAGTCTTCGTACCCTTAACAATCAAATATTGTATTTCTTTCTTAATTTTGTACTTAGTAAGATATCTTTTAGTGTCCACAATAACTTTTAAATGTCTTGGTATAGATTTAATCAGTTTTTGTTAATTCTGCATCGATTTTCTTCCCTGCTTCTGTGATTATTGATTTTATTTCCCATTATGTGTTTATGTCATGTTTTCTTTTTTTAAAATCAAATTCTCACCAAATGTTTTCTACTGGACTAAATAAAGTGATCGAAAGGTGTTTTCAGATTTTGGAGACAGTTATATAGAGGCACCAGAGAACATTGAGAACACATTGAGAACAGTGCGCTTGGCGTTATTATCTTGATAAAAACGGAAGTCGTCACCAATACCCAAATTTTGGGCGGTCAATTTGAAATTTCCTTTTAAAATATTTAAATAGAGCTTATGATTCTCAATACGATAAAAAAAAATACCAATTTACCTAATCCTGAAGCCAATTTACACCCCCACTCAGGAACACTTCCACCTCCATGGTTCATTGAACCAACTAGATTCTTGGGATTATGTTTCAGAAAATTCAAAATTGACAGCAAATTGATTGGGATGGCAGGTAATTCAACATTTTTATTTCCGATGGGTGCATAATAGTTTGTAAATGATAAAATGAGGAATTTTATCCAATGAATTTATGTGGAAGAAGAACTCCTCCATCTCCATGCTGAAGCATGGAGGTGGAGGTGCTCTTGCGTGTAAATCGGGGAGTGTATCGGTGGGGATGTAAATCGGCTTCAGGATTAGGTAATTTGGTATTTTTTGATGGTATTGAGAATCATGAGCTCTATTTAAATGTTTTAAAATGAAATTTCAAATTATCCGTCCAAAATTTGGAAATTGGAGCCGACTTCATTTTTTAACAGGATAATGACGCCAAGCGCAGTGCTCTCAATGTACGCCGCTGGTGCCTTTATAAGTGTCCCCAAAATCTGAAAACACCTTTCAATCACTTTATTTTGCCAAGTAGAACATATGTGGTGAGAATTTGATTTAAAAAAAAAAAGAAAACATGGCATATAAACCCATAATGGGAAGTAAAAACAATAATCACAGAAGCAGGGAAGAAAGTCAATGCAGAATTAACAAAAAACTGATTAATTCTATACCAAGACATTTAAAAGTTGTTGTGGACACCAAAAGATATCTTACTAAGTACCTAATTAAGAAAGAAATACAATATTTGAAGCTATGTTGAGGTTTTTGTTAAGTATACGAAGACTTTTGTGGCGTAATTTTTAAGCAGCTTTTTGATTATTAATTTTTAAAAATAATAGTTATACTATTCTTCAAAAAAATGCTTATCTCATTCCATTAAGAACAAGTTGCAAATATCATAAAAAAATTACAATTCGAATATATTAATTTTTACTTGTCGAAAACACAAAATTTTATTGGAAATTGCAAGTGCAACACTTTTGTGGCCCACTGTATATATTATATATCTTGTTCCAATTTCCAATCGTTAATAAAATACTTTCTTTTCATCCATTCAAGTTCAAATACATTTCTTAAAACTTGTAGTGGATAACACTTTATGTTAATACAATTTTTTCAAATTCATTCATTAGTTAAACTTAATTATTGAATAAATAGTAACATACAATAAGAATGTGCAATGGATAGCGCATTGGATTTCTAATCCATAGGTTGTGGGATCGAATCCTACATGGTGTGGCTTTATTTCTGAGAATGCGATTTTTTTTTACTATACTATTACTATAGTATACTTATTGGAATAATCAAATTTAATGAATGAATAAATATAGTAACAAACAAAAATAATAGTTCAACACCCTATACAGAAAGGAAAATTGCAAAGAAAATCACTTTCTATTATGATTCATTCATATGTATATATATATTTATATGAATTGTAATTATTTAATAAAAAATAACTAAATTTTAAAAAATTTCGTTGTAGTCCTAAGTAGAAATTAACTTGAAAAAAAAATCTTATATTACTTGTTTATTGAATGGATTTGTGTTGGAGGAAATGAGATACTCCCGCGCAAAAGGGGATCTTTTGCCGACCACGTGGCAGCGTGGAAAACCGAGAGTGCGGGGAGGTACTTTGTTACGGAATCCGCACACGTGAAAAATGGTCTTTCAATGAGTTCGAATAGTCAACTAAGGGGAACAATGGCCGCTTCATTTGTCGACGTGATGAAGGTCAGATATCAGATTGGGGGGGGGGGGCCAATGTCAAGGCGGAGGCCTTCGGTAAGCAATTGCAAGAGATTACACCCGCTGATTATTTTGGGGAAGTAAAGCTTTCTTTCCCCACACACCCTTTACAGTTGTATTTGGGCATGTTTTCGTGTCCATTGAGCCGTGTCATTCTTATGCAAAAAGAAAGAATAATTTTCATTCATCGCTTATTGAAGTGGTCTTTAAATTTTGCGGAGCCCCTGGAAACTATAAGGTTTTTCCAGGGAACCCCATCTAAAGAAAAAAAACTCTGAGAAGAATATATCTTAAAACAAGTAATATAAAAAAAAATTAAGTCAATTCCCACTTTGATCAACAAAGAAAAATTTTATTTTACCTACTTTTTATTAAATAGTTACAATTAATATAATTATGTATATACATATTGTGACCGGCTCACGCGTTTTTTCTGTAACATAACCTCTGGGTTCTTTGACGGCCAAGATTAATGGCAAATCTTTTCCAACCCAAATCCAAGATGTGAAATGCAAGTGTAGATGCAAATAAGATAGCCTTTAAAAGAACAGAAGTTTTAGTAAGCTGGATGGCAATTTAGAGAAAGTTCTGTTTGGAAAAGGTAGAAGTGTAATTTGACAGCCTACCAAAGAATCATGGATTCCTAGCCATTACTACAAGGTGCATACTATTGCACGCGCGCCGATCTGTCTCTCTGAAAGTGATTGAACCGTTGCAGAATTCAAGGTAGGACAGATTATTTGATATCCGAATTCGTAATATGGGAATTGAGAGTAGGCGGATAATATAATTATTTAGATAAGTGATCCAAGTTGCGCTATTCGTTTTAGCTACGGCGTGTTTTGGTTTATTCTCACAATATAAGTTTGTTCAATATATTAGAAATTTAAGTTAAACTCTTAATAAAGTCATATTAAGAATTCTAAAATGTCGATTCATTTCGAGAACCCCACACCTCTAATTCACGCCGAAAACCCAAGATATGGTCGCCAAAGATCGACCATATCACAATATGACAAAATCAAAACATTAAGTGATCATAATTTTTATTAATTATCATTAAAGTATCGTATTGTCATCCAAAACAATCGTGTATAATAAATTTCAGTTCAAATGAATGCTTTAAAACGAGAGAAAAAAAGTCTTTTAAAGTTTTGACCAAAGTCGCGCTAAAAATGAAACCAACGTGGCTGTGTATCAGTAATTCTTTAAAAAATTAGTTTCAGTCAATTAATTTTAATTATAATTAAATTATAGTATTTTTACCCAAAACAATAGTTTATAGAAAACTGCAGCTCAAACGAACGCTTTAAAATGTGAGAAAAACCTTTCCAAGTTTTGACACAAGTCGCCAAAAGGATGCCAACGAGGCTGTATTTATATATTATTCTTTAAATAATTAGTTTTAATGAATTATTTTTTTTATTAATTGTAATTAAATTACTGTATTGTCATCCAAAATAATCATGTATATAAAATTTCAGCTCAATTGAGCGCTTTGAAGTGTATTTTATTAACGATTAAAAATTCCACCAAGATAAATAAATATATAGAGAGTGTGAGCTAATAGTAGGAATTGAATAATATTAAAAGTAGATCAACATGTTATAAATACTTTAAATAAATTAATTTTAAAACAAAGTGTGTGTGCGCTTATGACCACACGATAGAAGTGATAACTTCAAATTTTGTAATGTTATTTCAGGAATTACTTAGGTGAATAAAAAACAAGAGGATATAAGTATTGTCCTATAAAATTATTTATTCATATATCTGTACTCATAAAGTAATATTTTTGTGCGAAATAGACAATCATATTTGGGAATTAACTGTGTTCTAAGCAGGAAACAGTAGGTTTATGGTAGCTGAAACAGGTTATAAATCCTTTATAGATTCAAAAAAAAAAAAATTTAAATATCTGTAAAAAAAATTCCGTCAAGCGTTGTTCTGTACTTCCTCGTGCTTCGTTTAAATCATTTGACATAAATTGAATTTTGATTTTAAAAAATTAACTAAAGGTTTTGACTTGTCTTTTGAAAAATCTACTTTAAAATTCCTACTTAAAATCATAACAATTTGTTCAGAAGAACCGATTCGGCTTTGTGAATTTTGGTTGTAATTTAATAAGATTCAATTCTATCCATGAATTAATATAAGCAAAGGAGTAGTAAGATAGGTAGTTGATTGAGAAGAGAGAAATCTAGGTCAAAACCTTTAAAAAGGGATTCAATCAGAAGATTTATATCGCATAATATCTGGCTTATACTAGGTCGTTTGTCATTGTGTGGCAGTTTTGTACAAGTATATCCGGTGCTGCTGCAAGGAAAGTCTTTTTAATTATATTTTGTTTTCTTGTATTTAAATTATTTAATGTAACTTTTTCTTTTAATACCTGTATACTTAATTTTGTTATATATATATTAAATTTTTAATTGTTTTAATTTTCTCTTCTTTTTAGAATAAAAGTATATTTAAGTAATGTGATTAATAAAATTATTTGTTCATTGTTATTCCGATTCAATTAAGTGACTGCCTACCTTGAAAATGTCGTTTTTCGTCTACATAAGGCATTTTTTTTAAAAAAAAAAAAAATTTTTATTTTGAAAATTTTTTTTTTTAAAACAGTTTTTTTTTTTTTTTTCCTTTACGCAAATTAGAAATAAAGTTATAGTGATTTTAAAAAACACACATCACTCAATGCAAAAGGTAAACTAAAACTTTAAATGTAAGATAAAACTTTAAATGAGCTTTTCTCAGAATTATATTTTCGAAAGAAACTCTTTACCAGATACAGGATATCTTAAGAACCACACCAGATAAAGTTTTGAAATTTTTTGGGAATGTTAATTATACTATTTTTCATAAAGTAGATCACAAGTTTTGTTGTAGGTTAAATATTTTTTTCATTAAGGGTAGTGTTTATAAAGAAAAAAACTTAATATCAAAATGTTCATATTATTATGTATTATTGTCTGTAATTTTTTTTTTTTTTTTTTATTTTAATATTTTTTGGGGGTTTCGGTTCATTTTGAAGAGCACCGTAATATGTATGTTGTGTATAAAGAAAATTATGCTAATTGTATTAGAAATTTTTATACAATGTTACCCGTTTTAGTAAAAATTTGGTAAAATTTCCTTGAAAACAACCAATTTTTCTATAAATACAATATTTATTTAAAAAATTTTATGTATTTACATATTTTTTTAATTTTATTTTCTTCCTTAAAAACACTGAATTTGTTTCAAAAATTTGTTTTTATAAAACAATTGGGTTCTGTAAAAACAATTCTGTAAAAATTTCTCCTTTTCTACATTTTATATGTTTAACTCTAGTGTAAGATTTCTCTTTCTCTCTAAGCCTATTTTTTAAAAATATCACGTTTTATTTTCATGCTTCAACTAGGATTAGAATTAATCCCGCACATTCATTTTAGTAGAAAGAGGTGGAGCGGGAGGGGGAACACCACGTAGATCAAAGCTAGGAACTTTACTTCTACTGCCTATTGGTGGGGGGGGGGG
>BMAV01026248.1:109278-139122 GCA_019973955.1 Trichonephila inaurata madagascariensis | reverse complement strand
TTACGTACATATTGAAATTTAACAATAATTTTAAATCCGGCTTCAGAATTCAACTCATCACTTATTGCTAAAAAAATTTTAATTCTTATTTGTTCCCACAAAACAAAAAATATTTAATTATTTTCATACACTTTTAAATGTCAGATTTATGGATAAATATAGAAAGCAACATTCGTACCAATCTATTTGTTACCCTTTCTTAAATAGAGCCCTTTGACAGGGACGTAACTGCCGCCGTATCTATGATACGGGGTCCCCAAGCTAAAGTGGCCCCAACATCATGTGTAACTACAACACCACTAACAAGGTTTTCATTTCTAAAAAAGGGCCCCGAAGAAGTTTTGATATGGGGCCCACACAGAACTAGCTACGCCAGTGCCTATTAATGCTCCTTTATCCTTCGAGATCATGCTGGCCTTTCTGAATGCCGAAAAGGAAGGCCGTATTGTGTTCCATTTAAACACGTGTTTTTGCTCCACCTTTTTCAAACAACAAAGAACTCGGGGTCTTATTGCCGATGTTTAGAGCTCTCTACAAAGGAAGTGTTTTAAAAAACGCCACCCAAAAAGAGTTCGGGCCGGGTCTCCCTACAAAGAGTGTTTTATTTGTTTACAGTAATAAAGACCTGTTTGACAAAAATATCAGTATTTTTTTTCCTCGTGAGAAAATAAACCGAGCGAATCTAACGTGCCTTTTCAAAGAAGAACGGTTTTCAACTCTATGTAAAAACAAACAAAATTAGTTAACTGAATTAATTTTGTAACTAAATTATTTAGTTTAGTTAGTGAATCATGAAATTGATTATTTTTGCTTCATATGTTTCCCACCGAATTCATCTTTTTTGAGTGAAAATCCATAATGTAATATAAAAACAAGTAATATATATATAAAAAAAAATGTAAGTTAATTCCTTCTTAGAAAAATTTTACTTTAGCTACTTTTTATTAAATAGTTACAATTAATATAAAAATGTATATACATAGGACAGAATCACATTAAGTAGTAATTAATTTCTATTAATTATTAAAGTATCGTATTGTCATCCAAAACAATCATGTATATAAAATTTCAGTTCAACTGAATGTTTTAAAACGTGAGAAAAAAAACCTTTTCGTTTTGACACAAGTCGCCAAAAATGATGCCAACGTATTTGTAATTAAAATAATTAGTTTTAATCAATTAATTTTTATTAATTATAATTAAATTATTGTATTGTCATCCAAAATAATCATGCATATAAAATTTCAGCTCAGTTGAGCGATTTAAAATGTATTTTATGAACGATTGAAAATTCCACCAATATAAATAAATAAATAAATAGAGGGTGTGAGTGTTAATATTAGGAACTGAAAAATTTACTGATTGGTTCAATAAATCATTTTTCCTCGATTCCTTGTGATACTATTGTGGCTACTTTACTCTACTAGAAGACTGCGGTAACCTAGTGGTCCCGTTCAGGGACACGTGGATGGAGTGTCATGAGTTTGTGTCTTAATACTACTGAAATCCGCCTTGTAGCGTGATTCAGGCATATTAAACCTGTCGCGAGGCGCAAAGTCCCCACGTTGGCGTGGTGAGGAACTTCAGAGTTCTGGCTTAGGTGTCGTCCTCGTCATTTGATAGTGATTCAATCGCCAATAGCTTGGTTGCTTCATAGGTTGACGTTAATAAGCACTCATTTATTTCTCCTGCACTGGTTTTATATTTTCGTGCTTATTGTTTATCTCGAAGTTAGAATTGCTTTAATTTAGCATTTTAAAGTAAATTTAAATTTTAATAAAAAGTAAAGCAGTGTAGTTCATTTTCTCAAATAATCGCAAATTTATTTTTCAATTCCTACTATTAGTTTTCTCTCCGTATAAATATATATATCTTGTTCAAATTTTCAGTCGCTAATAAAATGCTTTCTATTCCTCTATTCAAAATCAAATACATTTTTTTAAACTTGTAGTAGTAGTAGTTGTTGTTTTTAATGCCACCTGTCTGACGTAGTCAGATCGAGGTCCACGAAATTCATCGTGGCAAGGGGCTAGAAGTACGCCTGTCGTTGGCCTTGAGCACCATACAGGTGACGATACGAATTAGCACGACGAAATTCTCCGAAGGGACGATAGATGGCTACACCACGTATCTCCACCTCCACAATTTTGGCACGGAACTGAAGGGGAGGGAAATATTCTCCAGTTCCCTGCATTCCTGATTCAGCCCGCAAGACTTTCAGGCCCACTGATTTAACGAGCACGTACTCCATGTGTACTTGGAGGGTATTTGGAGGCATCGGACATCGAACTCAGGCCTTCCGCTCTGGAGTTCGATGCTCTAACCACTAGGCTACCCACAGCCCTAAACTTGTAGTGGATGACACTTGATGTTAATACAGTTTTTTCAAATATTAATCCACTAATTTTTATTTTTTTTTTATTTTAAATTTATTCTACGTTATTTCTGTCAAAGTTACAACTGGATGCAATAGATGGCGCCAGTACGTTTTCCTAACGAAGTAGGAGTCGACTTTAAAAAAATTTATATTACTTGTGTGTTCTTGCTCCATTGACACATGACAACCTACTAAGACTATGGTTCCATTGTAAGTGTGCATTGGACTGTTGGCGAACTCGGCAAATATTTTCGGAATATATATTATTCTGTCCTACTCAAAAGTTTTTAAATTCAAAAATCGTCTGCTCCAAAAGAAGGGAAAAAAAACAAAACCAAATGCGGAAGACACAGTTCTCGAATTAAACAAGGCACCCTCACATTTGTGTCGTAAAATTCTCAATCAGTTGATTCTATCCCAACTATTGAATTCCTCTGATGACGCATCAATTAATATAAATCGATGGATTGATTTAAAAGATGGCTTTATTTTTTTGTCCCGGTTTTACTATAATCGTGTGTGAATTATAACAGAGAAATGTATCATAGGTATCAAGAATATCAGAAATTTAAGTTCATTATGGATAAAATTTGACATTTGAAAAGTGGCTAAATACAATTTACCCAGAATTTTAAATAATAGGTCCTTGATGGAGAATAACTCTAATTATGATCTTACTTTAAATTAAAACTAGATATCTTCTCCCAAATATTTTTCTTGTTCTAACATTTTATTTACCCATCTTGAATATTGGAGATATTTGTATTCTTCCAAATATAGTTGCAGTTTTGAAGTAAACATCTAAGAATAGAAATATCGCGAAGAAAAGTTGGTAAAATTTGATCCTTTATTCGAAAAAGAGCAAATTCTCAGATATTTTTTGGCTAGATTACCGGAAAAACTACTTCCATTGGCATAAAGTTGCGATCTATTTGAATACTTTTGTTTCTTCTTGGGGGAAAATAAACATGTAAAATAAATATTTTCGAATATCTCTTCTGTATCCACATAGTTGCTTTCTTTTGTTGAATCACATCCCATTTTTTCGTCTTATTGAGTTTCGTTCTTTAGTTTAAGAGCAATTTATTTCTATTCAACTTCATTAGAATGTTCGTGTTTGTCTAGTGGACATGGTCCTCTGTGGTACCGCGGTAGCCTAGTGGTCAAGGTAATGGACTCGCAGTCTGTGAGTCATGAGTTCGAACCTTACACTGCTGAAGACCCGCAGAGTAGTGCGGGTCGATGGACGTTAAAGATGTCGAGGATCAAACGTCCTTCCGCTGGTGTGGTGTGGAAGTTAGGAGAGCTCTGGTCCTCGTCACTTGACCATGGTTCAAAATAACGAGGTCCATCGCCAAAAGCCCTCGTGTTTCTGAACCGTGCGACGTTAGTAACCACTCACTTAAACCGCGTTGTCGAATCACGAGTTCAAATCCTGAAAAGACCTGCAGTGTAGAGGGGCTAACGTGCGTTAAATCTGTCGTGATTCAGTCCTCATGCTGGCGTAGAGTGGAAGTTAGAAGAGTAAGGTGCCAATTCAAATTCCGTTCTCATTACTAGACAGAGGTTTAAAATAACGAGGTCTGTCACCAAGATCCCTTGCATTATTTCAGAATATGAAATCAAATCAAATTAAATTCAACTACAGTATGAAAATTGCCATTTAAAATGTTCTTTGAATTGACATTGTAACATTATGCGATTGATTGACTAACCATCAGGTTGACTGAGTCACAGATTTCGCTTTTAAAACTGGAAGTCCTCGCGTTGATGTTGCGGGACGATTTAATTTATTATTTGGGTATATCAACTAAGATGTCGTCCTCATGACTTGACCGACATCCAAAATTACGAGGTCCTTCGCCAATAGTTCTCGCAGGATTTTAAATTGAGTCGTTAATAAATAATCAATCCCATGTGATTTCGTACTTCAAGAGACTGATTGCATCGTCATTTTAGTCAGAGTTATCTTCTGTTTAAGTACTGTATTTCTAAAATTACCTACCGTAAAATCCGGCGTATAACGCGCACTTTTAACACAAAAATTAAGGTGGAAATCAACAGGTGCGCGTTATACGCCGGGTATAAAAATGAGAAGTAATGAGAATAAGACTAATAGAGATGACTCACGTGAGAGGCAATGATCCATCAGGAATATATAACTTACCTGAAAAGAAAAGAAAATAAGATTCATTTTAATGTTATATAAAATAAAATCACGCATAATATAATCACATTTTTTTTTAAAAAAACCTAAAACAATCTTTTAAGCATGTTAAAATTACGTATGAAATATATTCAAAAACCTTGGAACAAACACACATTATATAAATACCGTAAAATCCAGCGTTTATAACACACACTTATACAAAAAAAAAAGATCGAAATTTACGGGTGCGTGTTGTACGCCGGGTATAAAAACAATAGCTTTAAAAATAAAAAAAATAAAAAGATGGCATAGAAAAAAAAATTAGGCTTCTACATAAATAGGAAAACTGTTTATTTAAAATAAATGACATTTCTAATGAACTTAAAAGTGTTGTAATACTAGAAGAGTCAGGATAATATCTCGCATAAAAGATTTCAAAACATTAGAGCATTCAGGTTTCTTTGGTGCGCGTTATACGGCGAATGTACCTAAAAATTAAAAATTGCAGCTTGAAAGTAAGGGTGCGCGCTATACACCGGATTTTACAGTATATGAAATTCGAAATGAAGGGGGCAAAGCAAGAAGTGGCTATAGTTTTGTTAATAAAAAAAAAAATACTGATCATATACAATACATTATGGGAGGGGGCAGCAAAATGACACTAATAAAAACACTGAGCAACACCCCTGGTCCATTTTACACAGTGCCAAGAGAGGAAGTGTGTATTGAGTAACATCGCACCCTAAGGCAGCATAAGAATTCATTTGAACCCTGGTCAAGTGACGAGAGCGACGCCTGAGCTGCCCTCTCCCTAAAGTACGACATCATCAAAGAGAGGAATGAATTTTAACAGATAAACGTGCATGAACCCCTCTACACGCCGGGTCTTCACCGGCCCTAAAGCTGGAACTCATGACACGCCGGACATGAATTCGTGACTACGACCACTAGGCTACCACGCCCACCCACAGAGCGAAAAAAAGAGTTACGTTAAGTGGAAATATTATTGCATTAGAGGTAAATAACGAAAAAAATTTTTAATGAGTTACATTTTGACACACAAGCATCTGCAGACGTGGCAAGTCCCCCAAGTGAGAGCCATTCCAGAGGTGACGGCTCCCAATACCAAATTTTGATGCTTGATTAATTTTAATTCAAGCTCTTGTCGGATACTAAAGATTGCCTAGAGTACCAGAGCTAATTTGATACTCAAAGGATCTTTTAAATGCCACATAATCATATGACACGCGTGCCTACGATTTGAAAATCTATCGACTCCAACCGGGATCGAACCCGAAACCTTTGGTTTACGAGATGGATACGCTACCTCTAAGCCACCGACCCGACATTTTAAACTGTTTGCTCAAACATATGTATTTCAAGTTGTAAATAACTTTTCGTTTTTAATTCACTCTCTCTGCTTTCATATATAAAAATTCTCCATTTTCGTCAAAGATAAAACACTAATACCGAATTTTCTGTGTGAAAAAATTAGCTGTCATTCAATGACTACAAAGTAATAAAATATGTGTTTTTTTAGGACCAAAAGACTGCGGAAGCCGTCGAATTATCTGGTGATCAACTTGGCGCTGTCCGACCTTTTGATGCTGCACAAAATCGTCATTTTTGTCTACAACAGCTTCTCGGGTGGACCAGCCGCCGGACCTTTCTGTAAGTCTTGCTTTATTTTCTTTCCATGCTTTTGAAATAATCAAATTGTGTCAAGATAACGCTGCTTAGAAGACTGATTCTTACTATTTTGGAACTTATAAAGCTGTAAATGTAAAGGATTAATTTAGGTGTTGGATTGACACACTTTTTAGAGTTCTGCAAAGTGTTTGTTAAATATAAATTTATATATATTTCAAGCAATACTTTAAGGCACCTTCGAAGAAAATTTTTTGAATTAACCTGAATTTTGCCTGTAAATGCATATTTTATGACTTAATGGGTCTCTAAAATTAGAAAAATACCCAAGAAAACTTTTGTTAGTGTACATTTTTACTGTCAAAGGGGTATTTTATAAAAAAAAAATAAGCAAAAATAAGACTTTACGCAAAACATGATAACTGAAAAAAATATATATATATTGACATTTTGTAAATTGAATAATATAGCATACAACCTTTTCTAGGGAATAGACTCTTATTTTGGTAATATAACTATTACGTGGGAAGTTATTGTGTTTCGAGCTTCTATACGTTGACACATTTTCTTTAAAAACTATTATAATTTTCACTTTCTTTATTGCTGTATAAAAAAAATTCTACTCAACACAAAATCTTAAGAAACGTCTATTCCCTGTATAAGTATTTAAAAAACATATATATAAAATTTGTATTTCATTCAAGCATAACTTTTTTATATATTGTGTTTTGCGGTAAGAAAAAATGTGAAAAACTCATTTTGAGAAAACGACAAAAATAACATTAAACTCATCTGATTACAAGAAAAACACTTACTTTCTTATTAAAATGCACCAGATTTATAATTCTCCCCATCTTTTACTTCTAAAACACTATTTTTTTTCTTTTTAAGTGCTCTTAAAATTTTCCTGTGTTTCTTTGTTTTGGGGTCTGCATTATGAATTGATTCACGGATTCTGCATTTATCTAAATGTTTATATCCCCGTAAGGTAAACACTCCAGGATTTTCTATATTCATCTTATTAAAAACCTTTAGACACCCACTTAATCCTTCATTGAAGTGTATAATAGCATCATACGACCCAAATTTAATTGTTTTGAGTGAAACAAATACTTCCTTCGGTACTTTTTGCCAAACTATTCCATTAAAACACTCGTTGGCATTTTGCGTACGTCCATGTAAGCACTTGCTTAATATCTGTTTGTCGCATAGTTCTAAATATACGTTTAATTTTATTTAAAACATCATTTGATAAACCAGCATATTTTGTGGAACATTTTGTTCCATTTGCCACCCCTCCCCGCTGAAAATAACACCAACTTTCTTTCCCTATTGGGCATTGACCATGCAGCGGTTTCTTATCACTTGATGCACAGTGATATAACGCAGCAATTACATTTTGCTGCATGGCATTTAAGTTACCGACATTGCTGCGAACGGCAATTCCGTAGTAGTTTTGAAGTCTGTCGATAAAATTATCAGTTAATTTGCCTTTATCAGACAGTCCTTTAGTTTTAGTTTTCAGTTTTCTCAGACGTGAGCCCACTCTTTTGTACATGGCTAATGCACTCAAACATAGTCACACTGTTTATTCCATAAGTGTCTTTCACACTCATAAAAGCTTTTGAGTCACCATCCCCATAATATTGAGTGTATTGAAGTCTGCGTTTTTTTTTTTTTCTGATCGAAGAAATTTTCAGGAAGCCCCCACAATTTCCATTTTTGATGAAGAGCCTGTGCTGTTACACTGACATATGTGGTTGGCTTTTGACGACTCATAATCAAAGTTCCTTGGCA
This sequence comes from Trichonephila inaurata madagascariensis, assembly GCA_019973955.1. Lineage (NCBI taxonomy): Eukaryota > Metazoa > Arthropoda > Arachnida > Araneae > Nephilidae > Trichonephila > Trichonephila inaurata. The sequence goes on along the minus strand of BMAV01026248.1, from coordinate 131,152 downwards.
TAGTCTGAAGTCTCTTACATGTAGGACAGTAGGACAACATAACTTCTATGTCTAACACCTTACCAGTATCAACTGATATTGCAGCAACACAGCCATTCATAGATGTATAGCCTCTTCGCTGCCATGTGCCACCGATATGCCACATTTTACAATATCAGATGAAAGATTTTGTTTTTTCTCCACAATTTCGGTAGCAGCTTTTATCATGGATTCCTCAGCTTCTTCCTGAACCACTTTTAAAAGCTTTGCTTCCTGATTTTTGTAAGCAGTTTTGGTTAGTCGAGGCAAATTTAATGTTGAGCATAATTTAAATGCTCCAGCAAAACCTTTACCTATCTGCCGCATACCATATACAAGCCTCGTATTTATGACAGGTGCATTTACAACTTTTTTTGATGAAGCAAATGCAAAGAAAGTCACAAGACTTACATTTTAGTGTAAAATGGGAGCACAATCCATATCTGAAATCCTCAAATAGTTCTACTTTTTCAGCAAAACATTTTGGGCAGCAAAGTTGTGTAAAAGCTTCCACAATAAGTTCAAGGTCAACGATTCTGTTACCAAACACAGGACCAGGTATTTCTTCTGCAGTTAACAAACTCTCATTTCCTAACTTTGAAGAGCTAGCAGTACATTCAGGAACTGCTGAAGTGATGTTATTTTTCGAAGTTTTTGTAAATTTATTTCCATAAAATTGCCGCTTGCGCTTTCTAGCAATACTTTTAACCATTTTTAAGTTAAAATAAAACAGAATAAAACAATCAAACTTTTTTACGCTGTCGGTTCTTTCAAAAAGAAAATCAGACACACATGTAAACAAAGTCAAAACAACAAACTTGCTGCCAGGTTTTCAACATAAAGAAGAAAAATGTATTTCCAAATACATTTATATTTATTCTTAAATGTTCCATTTTAATTTCTGACTAAATATTTGTATATTAATTATAATATTTCATGTCATATACCATGAAAGAGAAACGTAAACAAACAACTCGGGGCACTTCCGGTTAGCAGAAAACCATTTCGGGTCCGAGAAATTTATGATTAAGTAATACTCTTAGAAAGCTGTAACTCGGCTTCTAATTAAGATAGAAACAAAATTTAAACAGATTTACAAAGATAAAAGATTGAATTTTAATATAAGATCAAAAACAAAAAATCGATATTTTGATCAAAAATTGAGTTTTAAAGGTGTTCTGTCACCTTAAAGTATTCAATTTTTTTTTTTATTTCCTTTATTTCAGTTGTCTCAATAGATTGCAAAAAGTTTAGAAATTTTGGAAATGTGTGTGAAGATCCATTACTTATATTCAGTCACTCAGTCGCCCAACCGGTATAGTGGTGAGCGACGCAGACTGCGGTGCATGGGCTGCGATAGCCCAGTGGTTTAGGTATCGGACCATGGCAGGCATGTCATGAGTTCGAGCCCCATACCACTAAAGACCCGACGTGTAGGGCAGCGATGCACGTTAAATCTGTCGAGAGCTGAAACGTCCTCCCGTTGGTGTGGTGTGGTAGTTAGGAGAGGGGGTGCCAGCTCAGGTGTCGTCCACATCACTTGACCATGGTTCAAAATTACGTGGTCCGTCGCCAAAAGCCCTCGTGTAGCTAAACAGTGCGCCGTTAATATTCACTCACTCGCTGACTGCGGTGCCGCACAGTGGGCAATTTTCACAATCTGGCGCTTGGAAATTATTTTATGGCTTTAAAGTCTTCAAAACTATATCTCATAATCAAAAATCATAGTAATTAATATAAATTGGGTTTTCTTTTCTGTTTTTTACTAACAAATAAGGTTAATAGGGTCTTAACTAATTTATGTTCAGTTTGATCAAGAATAAATGATTGCTAATTGGAAGTAGTTTTTAAGCAAGGATCTAAGGATATTAACAGAAGCAGTAATTTAAACGGGGGAGAATATATGCAAGAAATAGTGTGGCAAGTAAAAAAAATAAAATTTTAAACAAATACAATCAAACATAACATTGTACATAAACAATAAAGGATAAAGGTAGTGTTTAAAAGGACTGGGCACCCACTGAACATTTTTTTTTATTTATGTATTTAAAAATGTTATATTTTAGCATTATACATAATGTTTATTTAAGAAAATGATACGAGATAAAATTTTGCTCATATTATTCCCACAATTTTACAAATTTAATTTCTTTTAAAAAATTTGGAAATTTTTAAAATTTTACTTCTTTTGTGTTAATTAATTTTTTGACTTAAAATATTTGTAATATTTCTGAGGATGTTTTAAACACCTTTAGGGATCAATTTTACAATACCTTAATTAGTTTTGGAGAAAAAGCATAATAAAATATTGAGATATATAATATGCTAAAATTCAACCAAAAGCCTAATATTTCCCACATTTAAATTTTTTTAAAAAAGTATTCCATTTACAGAAAAATGGATCCCTAATTTTGTTACATGCATTAAATATAAGACACAGGGGAAAAAATAGAAGTGAATGGTAAATAATTGTGGAAGAAGTAGTATTTTGAAAGCGAAAAAACACACAAACTGAGAAAAACCATTCTAAAGTTTATAATTCTGAAAAAATAATTATTATAAGCTTAAATAAACATAAAATACCACACTAAATTATTAGCTATATATTCTTAAAAATAATAAAATATAATATAAATCTTACTCCTCCGACAACCACGCATCATTCGACTTGTAGAAGAACTTTTCATTTCTATGGCACCTCATCCATTTTTTCCCTACAAACGAGCAGAAATCTTTAACAATTTTTCTAAATTTTAATTGCTGCTGGTTCTTATATTTATCAACGTCCGTTGTACTCGTAACTAAACTCAAAACAGCATAAATTTTGCGCTTGGGATCTTGCTCTTCATTCCACACATTGAATAAGGCACGTCGAGTAATACCAGCTAAATTTGGTATTAAATTAAAAGTCTATATCTACTCTATGTGACTGTCATCACAATCCCAAAAGTTCTATACTCCAATAAACACAAAAATCCGACATATGTTAGTAGGAGTTACATGGTGTGCTAAATGTTCTGTTTTTACAATTTTTAATCAAACTTGAACCTAATTTGAAAGTCAAATCAAGAAATTACTTACCCACAGCATGTATTAAAAAAAACTCTTGAATCTCCTAAATCTTTTTCAGACGAAACGATTGAAATTTTTACCGTAAATGAGACGCTCGCAAGTGTTTCTTCTTGTAAAAAGAAACCCGATCTAAACTGCTGATTGTAGAATATTTCCTTTCGCGTACTGACGAAAACTGTTTATCACATGGCTAGGGAACCTATGAGGACCACAAATAGTGGTTTTTTTTCCCCCGCACAATTTCATTTTTGGACTTTCCGAGCCCCAGATTGGGAAAACTGCCCACTGTGTGCCGTAGGGACTAGGTTCGAATCCCAGAGAAGACATGGATGTTTGTGAATGTATAGTGCCTTTGCGGCATGGGGTTACTTTAAATAGCCATCGAGCCGCAAGTCCTCTCGTGAGGTTGGTGGAAGGGGAAGAGAGGTGGGAGGCCCCAGACCACCCCTTGGGTGTTCTTCCTCAAAATTGGGGGTGAAACTGAGCTAAATCTTTCTGTCACTTGTATGGTGCTCAAAGCTACGGCTAACGACAGGCGTCACTTAGCCCTTTACCATGATGAATTTCGTGAGCCTTGATCTGGCCTTTGCCAATCAGATGCCATTGGTAACAACAACAGTCGCTCGAAAAAGTATTGGAACATACTACCAGTTCATAGATTTTTATCAAAATATTTTACTTAAACATACAAATGAAACCAAAAAAAAAAAGTAAATGTTATTTTAGTAAATACAAATAATAATAATTTGAATAAAACTCATACATTAATGCAATTATGGTTAAAATTGATAATTAAAGAAATCGAGTTAAAAAACGAGCTCAAAAAAGTATTGGGACACTTCCCAATATAAATTAAGAAAAACAATTCAAACCTGGAAATTAATATCTTGTTGGGCCACCCTTGCCTTTTATGACCTCTCGAAGTTTATTTGACAAGGATTGGATCAATTTTTTGCAAAACGATCGATTGATTTTTTGGTCCACTCTTAGACCAAATATTTTCTTAAATCCTGCTTCTTAGAAATTAGGTGCTTATACAGTTTTTGCTGCAAATAATCTTACACATGTTCAACAGAATTAAGGTCTGGGCTTCATGCAGGAGTCTTAATAACACTAGAACAGGGGTAGAAGACCCAAAACTTGCAAATATCTGCAGTATATTTCGGGTCATTATCTTGATACACACAATTCAAAATATCCAGAGATTCCCTGCTTGCTCGCCCTCTGCCTTAAATTTCACTTGAGAATGTCAAGATAGACATATTTATTCATTATACCATCAATAAAATGTAAGTTCCTGACACCAGAGCTTGCCATGCAGCCCCAGACAATTTGGTTGCCCCTCCATATTTGATTGTAGGCTATAAATTTTTGGCATGCATTGCTGTATTTAATTTCCGCCGAACTTTTTGCTTGCCATCCGATCCGAAAATGTTATATTTGCTTTCATCAATAGAAATCACATTTTCCCAATATTCTGTTATCTGCCTTATATACATTTCAGCAAATGCCAACCTAGCTTGTCTATTTACTTTGCTGATGTAGGGCTTTCTTCGGGAGGTACTCTGCCATGATATACTTATGTTTTCTTAAAACATTTCTGACAGTTTCAGGATTTACTGTTTTTTCGAAACTACTTTTCGTTTGTTTTCTTTAACCTGTCTCAATGATGTTAAAAACAGTAGTTTTACCCAATTTCATGGTTTTCCCTCTATACAGCGAAATTATTTCCCTTCTTTCCAATGACTTATTACGAGATTTCGCACACCGATATATCTTGGTTTCTCGTCACTTTTTCTATAAATAATCTTATCTGTTGAAACGTTTATGTTAAAATTTCTAGTCTAAAAAAAAGTGGCATGAAATTAAATTCTATTGATGCGCTGTATATTTTTGTTAAATTTCTCATTTCATTAGTGTCCCAATACTTTTTTGAGTGACTGTAGATGTAAAAAAGAAATCAAAAGTAGGTTTTTCGGAAATAATTTTTTTTATGTGTCGAGCTTAGAATACATTTAATCGAACATAATACTTTTTAAACAGATGAGTCGTATTTCTTTGTATGAAAATATATAATTAAAAAAAGGTGTTGTAGAAGGTATGAGATGCATCTGTCTCAAAGTTTAACGGATGTATCTTAAATATTCAGATCCGTTAAATACATGTCGCTGTAGAGGGGTTGATACACATTAAATTCATCTGTTCTCGAAATCTTCGAGTAGCTGCGATAGTCTAGTGATCATGGTCACGGACATGTGTCTGGCGTGTCATGTGGTTGTTACTTATGCCGCACTGATCGACAATCAGATCAAGGCCCGCGAAATTCATCGTGGCAAGGGGCTAGTTGTACACCAGTCCTTATCCGTAGCTTTAAGCACCATACAGGTGATAGTACGATTTTGCTCGGTTCCACCTAAATTTTTGGGGAGAATTCCCTGGGGGTGGTCCTAGGTCTCTTTCCCCCAGCCTCCCGAGAGGACATGTGGCTCGACGGCTATTTAGGGTACCCACATGCTGTAAAGGCATTATACATTTACAAACATCTATGCTTTCCCCGGGATTCGAACCCAGGCCCTACGGCACCGCAGTCAGCGTCACTAACCACTATACTGGATGGGTGGCGGCGTACCATGTGTTCGAGTCAAGTGCCACTGAAGACCCGTGTAGAGAGGCTGATGCGTGTTAAATCTCTCGAGGCTGAAACGCCCTCCCTTTGGCATGGTGCAAAAGTTCGCAGAAGGGGTTCCAGCTCTGTCGTTCGGGTTAGCTCGGTCCCCTTGAGCATTCTGCCAATAGCCCTAGTATTGCTTTATAGTGCGACGTCGTTAAACAATCGCTTACTCAATCATTCACAATTTTCAAATTGGCGTGGAAAGTAGGGTGCCTGCTCAGATGCCGACTTCGTTATCTAATCGTAGTTTAAAATTACGAAGCAAATTGAATATAGTTTGTAGATCGCAATTGTTACTCTTTGTTTTATTAAAAATTACACTATGAAAAAAAACTGGATTGCTTCTTATTTCAAGTAACTCACGAATAGATATTTTTTTTTGTTGAAATTGTTATCATTTGACATCTTCTTCGTGGGCTATTTTTACAGAATTTTCGAAAATGTGGTTTCGCGTTCAATTATATCAGAGTGAAAATCCTTCCATTAGTTTAGAAACTCCATTGTGTTATGATCATAGTTTCAAATCACTATTTCCCCGTGAAAAAGAAATGGTTGGATATCTCTCGTAGACAAAACAGAAGTTAAAACCAATCTCTGATTTGTCTGCGTAGCGGGGTCTCCCTCAACGTGAAGCCAGATCCTTTCCCATATCAAAATGCGATTGTAAATGATTTGACAGGAATTATTTTTTGTTATACGAGTGGAAGTCAAAAAGTACAGAGACGTTTGAAAGGTTTGGCAACAGCACTAGTATCCATCGCTGAATGAGGTGTAGCAGACCGTTCAACATGGCTGCTCCACTGTCGATCTATACCAAGGAGAGCAGTCATTCGCTTTTTGTTTGTGGAAGGTGTGAAACCTGCGAAAATTATTCGTCGCATGCAAGCTGTTTATCGCGAAACTACTGCAAACAGAGATGAGCTTCTTTATGTGACGACCACTGAGGACAATATATAGGTCATTGAGGGTATCACACCTTCCGCAAACAAAAAGCGAACCACTGCCCTCCTTGATTGCAGATCGACGATGATCTCCAGGGAAGACGACACGTTGTGTTACCGACGACCCCTCAAACCTTGGAAATAGAAATTGCAAAAGTCCTTTTACTTTTTGACTTTCCATCGTATATCTTTCCTGCAAAGTTTGTCATTTAATCTAAATCAAGGGTTTCTCTGAGCCTCCTTTTACTTATATATCACTTGAGCCCTGTGTGCGTAATGTATTTATTATTTGCATAGTTTTCTTTTTAATTTTAAAAAATGAACTGAAATTAATATTTTTTTAAATTTATTTTTCGAAGCAAGCTCAACTATACCATTGCTTGTTGTGTCCCAAAATTCAAGCAAGATGTAATTTTCATTTAAAAAAAACAGATTTATGATTAAAAATTGTAAATTTTTTATTGATTCATAAAGTATACAGGATAGGATTGTATATGTCTATACTATATCGGGTATAGCTACGGTTTTGCTGACCCTGTATTCGCTAACTTTAGTTGAATTTTTCCATGGCATAAATATAAATGAAGACCTTTTGAGCCTGTATCAATGAAATACAAGATAAAATTTTTAAAAAAACCAACGGCGTTAAATTATACGACCCATAGTCGTCCAACTCTGACCACCCAAACTGGAAATAACGCGACCAGTACGTTTTAAAATATTATTCAACAATGAAAAAGCATTGTTCTTTCAGATAGAACCCTTGAATTATCAGCTGTCACGTGGCCTTTTCTCTTTCAATGACAACAAATAGCGCTAAATTCTTATCTTGCGTGAATTTTAGGACACTCTTTAGAAACATAGCTCCCTGGAACAATAACTTTTGTAAATACAAATAAATTTTACTACAAAGATGCTAATCCCTTTTTATAGAATATGATACGACTACCTATTACTGACTATTTCTAGAAGAGATGTTGCTTAAATAATGACTTCTTCGAGAAGTTTCTATTGTTAGAATCCTCCCTCCCAATTGAAGAAAGTTCTATACAATGCAAGTATCTTCCAACTGTGAATTCATGGACATTTTTCTACAGCATTAGTTTACCTTATTATTAAATCACTATATTTTCACAAATCTTTAGTTCGTAATATGACACTCTTTTCCCCCAAATACAATGTTTCGGTAATTACGTATTAACATGTCAGTGGTGAATTTCAACAAATCCTAATTTGTGCGTGAGTTTTCATTAACGTCGCACTTTACACCTCCCTTCCAAACTACCAAACCACGCCAAAGGGAGGAGTTTGAGCCATGACAGATTTAGCATGCATTAATCCGGGTCTTTAGAGGCACTTGTGCTCGAACTCCTGACACGCCGTCCACTAGGATGTCGTGGCCACTCCCTATTCGAGCAGAAAATTTAATAATTGTTCTTAGGATTAATAGTTTCATTTTATTAACTAGGTACATCGTATACTTCTTACATCACAATTTTTTTATAAATATATTTAACGCTTAAAAAAATCCTAATTATGGTCCGCTGGATTTAAATTATGAATTTACTGGCCCGTGAGGTCAAAAAGTTTGCCGACCGCTGCTTAGGATGATATCAAATAGGTTAGCAATACATCCCTGGCTGCATAAGTACCAATTTCAATTTTGAAGAATATATCATGATTAAGTCGCAAGTATTTCTCCATATATATTTGTTCCTATGCAGTAATTTATGGTACGAAGCAACAAACTTTATACCATATTTAAAAAAATGTATTGCTTTACGTAAAATTATGCAATAATAATTCAAAGTGGATTTAAACTAAATGGAAAAATAGTTGGATTGAATTTTTTTTCCCACAGTCCTTTTAACATGAATGGAATTCTTGTTTATTCATGGAATTCCTTTGTGTATCTCAGTACCTTTGCGCATACCTTGTGAAAACTACAGGGTTATTAATACTTCCCTCCAAGGTTTCAAACACTTAGATTAGTGATTCCCAAAAGCGAAAAAACAATTTAGGGGTCTTTGATAGTGGTTCTCATTGAACCAGACCGTGACTTTAATTTTAAAAGAAAATTAAATCAAGCGGAAACCATATTTTACCTATTTAAGATTTATTTACTAAATTTAATGAGTTCAATTTGCAATTATAGGCGACAAAATAAATTTTATTAAATCAAGGACAATTTCAGCGTTTCTTTCTAAAACTAAGCTAAAGCAGTATATAACATTGGAGGTTGTCAATTTTCTCAATTTGTCACACGCAACGTGTCCCCACCCAGAATGTTTTAATCAAAGTTCAGCATTCAAATACCCTTTATTCAGATTTTGAAACTAGATTTGAGAATGCTTTGACTATGGTAATACCACAGAGGACAATCATTTAATATAGTCACATTAATAATAAAAATTCCATATTACAAAAGGAACTAATCGAAATAGCTACTAAAGAAGATCTTAAAGTTTAGAGACAGATATAAGCAATTTTGGCTTTAAAAAGGCATTGCCCCAAATTATAGAACATAGTGAGAAAGTTTTTAATTGCTTTTCCTCGTGAAGAGCTTTAGCATGGTTGTCAATCTCCAAAACTGTAGGGGGGGAAAAGGGAGGGGAATAGTTAGTAGTAACTGAGGAGATTTTGGGTTAAACCTGACAAAAACTGATACCAAATGTTGAGAATTTGTTATTGAAGCACCAGATTCACATCCCTCCCATTAAAAACATTTGTTTTTTGTTCAGTTATTTTACGTATAAATTAAATTTTAATGTAATTAATTAACATATATGCTTTTTAAGTATTAAACACTATACTTCACTACATTTAGAAATTTAATGCTTTTAAAGTAATTAGCTCTATACTAGCTGTCAAAGACATTAATATTGAATTTTTACAAGTTTTAAGTAAGCAGGGGTCTACCCCAAACCGAAAAACATGGCAAGGGGTCTATGAAACAAATGTTTGGGAACCTCTGACTTAGATGAATACAGCAAAAAAGATCATTTGAAAGCATACAGGAAAAATTCAAGTTTTATTTATATACCTTACAAGTATTCTATGTGTGAAACCTTGGTTATACGCGACATATACATCAATGTTATAATCCACACTCTACTCAACATGGTACTATCAAAGTAATTGTAGCGGTATCTGAATAAGCCAGTAATACCTCCTAGATGTACCATTTAGGAGGTAATCCCTTTTGTCTAGTGGATATGTTACTAGGCTACGAACCTGAAGGTTGCAGGTTCTAAGCACTACATTATTGAAAGCACGTGTTATACCTTCATGTGCAGTTGTTACATTACGCGAAGAAGGGGATCCGAAAATTTGATCTTATGTAAAAAACCGAGTTTTTTCGGATAACAAGGAAAGGTTAACACGTGCTGTCAATAACGTTGATAGTACCATGTTGAGTAGAGTGTGGCAGAAACTGGACTACCGCATTGATGTAGGCCGTACAACCAAGGTTTCCTTCATAGAACACCTGTAAGGTAAGTAAATTATTTCAAAAGTTCTTTTTAGCTGTAATCTTAGTTTTTTTACTATAGCGCTTTGAAACACGGGAGGGTAACACGAATAACCTTGTCTTGATTTTGAAATGGGTTTTTCTCTTATAGCTCTTTCAGCAGATAGAAATAAAATTCTCTTAAAAAATATATTTCTTAACTTGTCTGTTTTTATATTTGTTATTGTTAAAGAGTGAAAACCGTTATTTCATGAAATAACTAGACACACACACAAGTCAGTTAAATCGTAGAATTTTCCGTACTTTAACTAGGTATATTCTATAGAATAACGATTACTTGATCGTTTGAGTTTCAAAGCAGAGGGAGATTGAAATGGGGGAGAGGAAATTATATCTTCAGAAAGCTCATATGAAATAAGGCAGATACGGATGACCAAGGTGGTCTAGGATTCGAGATATAAAGGAAATATAGCCTTGTAGGGGTCACGTCCCAGTGTTTTGGGATCTGATTATTAGTTTAGTCGATCCCTCAAAAAATGGCACCATAGGATTAACATGGGGAAATGATATTTTAGTGCTCCCTAGGCCTACTAAACGAGGGCTGAGTGGCTAGATGTATAGGTCTCGACGAGTGTAACCTGTGGTTCAAATCTCGCAGCCGAGACTCAAATACAAACCAAGATATTGCCCATTTTAAATATGTTTACAAAATTTAAAATAGTTTAAAATGACTCTATGACAGTGCTTCTCAAACTTTCAATACTGGCGCCCCCCTTTTCAATCACAATTTTTATCGCGCCCCCCTTATACATTAATAAATTACTGAATGCAATAATAATGCACTTTGACGCTAAAGCTACAATACACGATCTTAATTATTAACCGTACAAATTAATAACATAAGTATTAAATTTTGCATATGTTACTTTTAAGCAAAAAAAAAATTAAGTAATAGGATAATTATGATGTTATTTTTCCTTTCTCTAATTTTTAAATTGGAACATATTTCAAAATGCAGTGGCTGCTCAGAAGACAAAATATAGATATCAGCTAAATATAGAAAAAGAACTCAGAGGGTCAATTTCTAAAAAAATTCGAAAAACTTTGATCTGCAAGACAAACCCATGGAAGTCGCTAATACTTATTAAACTTTTTCTTAATTCAGTATTAATAAGATAAGTATTAAATTTTTTATATATGTTACTCTTAAGTAATATATTTTTAAGTAAATTACTTTTAAGTAATAGGTTAATTATGTTATTTTTCTTTCTCTAATTTTTAAATTGAAACAGATTGAGAAATAATATTTAATTAAAGATTTATTTCTTTCAAGGTCCATTTCTAAAAGTACAAATGTCATTAAAAAATAGCCTAATCTATGTTGCTCTTTATCATATCCATTACATCTGGCATTCTCGCGAACGTTCATGTGAGTCTAAGCAACCTAACAGACGTCTGCACAAAATATGTAAAAATGCTGTACCTCGTACAATTCTAGTCAGTCTTGGCCGAATCGATTAGCTACCGAATCTCTCTTGAAAAAAAGTACATTTCATAAATCCACGCGTTAATAGTAATTCACGGTATTAAGTACTTACGGCAGTGGATTAAAACAAAATTATTTAGATATATTTTTAAATCACAGCGAGCATTCGACGATAATAAAGCATCAACAAGTACACAGACGAGGGCAAATTGATAGCAAGTTACGAATGGGTTAGGGATCCATTTCAAAATACTTCAGAAGGGCTCTCAACTGGCGAAAAAGAGATCTTCTTAGATTTCACATCCAGTGACGAAATTAAAGGGCAATTTTGTAATAAATCACTCTTTGAATTCTGGATAGAGGTGGATGCTGAATTTTCTGCACTGAAAACAAAAGCATTTCGTATACTATTACCATTTTTAACATCATACCTTTGTGAATCCGGATTTTCTGCGATGGCTACTTTGAAGACAAAATATAAATCTCAGCTAAATATCAAAAAATAACTCTGAGTGTCAATTTCTAATTTTTAGCCTTCCTTTGAAAAACTTTGCTCTTCAAGACAAGCCCATGGAAGTCACTGATAATTATTAAACTTGTTCTTATACTGGCTGAAGTACCCACTCTTAACACGAGTTTATTTTTTTAAAAAATGATAATACATTATTCTTGATATAATAGCTTAATTGTAAGGAGAGTAAAACCAAGTGCATGACAATGTATACAAAAATGTAAAATGATTTATTGAAATGAATACTCATATTATAAACGGTTTTGAATGAACTGTAATTTTAAGCCTCGCAGAATTAGCATTTAGAATAATTGTTAAGTAATAAAAAAAAAGAATATAAAATTCTAATGAATAACAATTGTGTTATTTTTTTAATATTTATAGCGAGAAAGCCCGGGATCAGGTATGCACTCGATACTAACGTTAATGGTCCCTGGGAGTGATGCACCCTAATTCTTTTTTTTATAATTATTTTCAATATACAAGATAAAAATCACAATTTCAGTGAATAATTTAACTAAGATAAAATATACTTACCTATTTCAAGGGTTTTTCTATTTGTCTTTCATAATTTGAGAAAATATCCATTAAAACTGAACTAAATTGTTCCAAATGTGCGTGACCGTAATAAAGGATACAAATCACAGACACTTTTTGCTAACATTACAGGAAAGTTATTTGCAAGCAAAACTGTCACATTTTGTTCACGTTATTGTAATTTTAATGTCCTTTGATAATCGACAAATATCCTGTTGAACTTTTTCTTGCTTGTGTCTTTTTGACAGGGTGAAGTGCATTTTGCGGTACACTTATGGCTTCATATTTTCTTGATAAAGTTCTTAATGTAGCTATTGAAAATTTTTCTTTCGTTTCATGTTTATTGCTTTTCTCAAATTTACTTTCGCTAACATGAATGCATTATTTCAGCAAGTGTTTCCCTTGTTTGATCAGCTTTAATTTCCTTTCAGAGAGATCACAGATGCCCAATTCTTTTTTTATATCCTGCTCATTTACATTTATAAACCATAATCAGTCGTACAACATAACAATTAAAACCACTAAGTTATTCATAGGGGAAAATGCAGCATGTTCAAGAAAATATTTTTGAAAAATAGTGGTCGTGCAGGGAACTCGGTCTAAACAAGTACCTTAAGATTCTAAAAAAACGTTTGCCACTCCCAAAAAAGGAGATATGTTATCAATTCATTTTAACTCCCATTAAGACTGTCATGTTAGAGGATTCTCTGTCAAGGTTATTGGTAACAAATAAACAGTTTTCCCAGAATTAACGATTTTTGTGTTATATGTTTCAGTGTACTCATAAAAATAAATCTCGGCCAATTAATCCTTCAAAGTGCTTAATATGCTTATCCATGTAATCATAAAACTCTTTCACATTGTGAAATAAAAGCTCAACAGAATTATATAATTTACAACTTCCCTAAAAAAAGGGAGGCAGGTAACCATACCAGTAAGTTCAAAAGCCAGCAAAAGTAATATTTTGGGTTAAAAGAAACGTAATAAAAAAAATCTCTCATTGTAGGATTACAGCAAAGCAAACAAAATATTTTTTTTTTATTTACTTATAGGATCAAAGATAGCTAATGAGCGTTCAAAGTAGAATCTTTTATTTTTGATGAGCTTTTTTCACCAGATGATATATATATATATCATATCAATGTAAATCTGTATTTTTTTTTAACCTTTTATTTTCGATATGGACGCGCCCCACAGTTTGAGAAACACTGCTCTATGAACAAGAAAATTGGTGGAAGTATACAGTGGATGAAGAGGTATAGAATAAGCCAGGTCTGAATAGACTGAGAGACTCGGGTATCGGGATCTGAACAATTTAGTCAATCCCCCAAATATCAACTCCACACTATCAAAAAAGTGGCACCATAGGATTAACATGGGGAAATGATATTTTAGTGTGTAAACCCTCCCTGCTCCAAGCAGGTTATCATTAGTAAATAAACTATAAAGGGGGGGGGGACAAGCCAGATGTTGCACATCAAAAATAATTATGAAATAACTTTGTGATATTGTTTATTTTTTTATTTAACGGGGTATATCCTTAGTTATTTCATACAATAACTAGGTAAAGTATGAAATATTTAATCTGTTACATACTTCAACTGACTTGTCTAGTTATTTCATGAAATACCTAAATTATATGCTTTAACGGTAACATATACAAGGAATCAAAAATTACTAAACATAGGGTGAAGTCCTGCGATTTCTTTTTTTAAAAAAAATGCAAATCATCTTCATTTGCAATGCGAGTAGTCTCACATTTCTTTTCTAAATTTAACTGTCTCTTCTATTTTAAAAGTATAAATAAATGACTATACTATACTAAAAATACCAAATTTCTTAGAGAAAAAGTATATAGTAATGTTTATTTGTCAATACTATACATAACTGATTTACTTTTTTTTTCAGGGTGCACTTACTATGGCGTGATCGGTGGATTATCCGGCACTTCCGCTATCATGACCATCGCCATGATGGCCATCGAACGATATGTCTGCGTCTCTCGGCCATTAGACCCCTCGAGCCGGATGACCCGCAATCGAGCACTGATCATGGTCCTCTCCGTCTGGCTCTACTCGGCCGTCTTCAGCTTCACGCCCCTTTTCGGACTCAACCGCTACGTGCCCGAAGGCTTTTTGACAAGCTGCAGCTTTGACTATTTGACAGACGAGCTTAGCAGTCAGATTTTCGTCATGTCTTTCTTCGTTGCCGCTTGGTGTGTTCCCATGGTTATAGTCTGTCGCTGCTACGTTGGCATTGTCCTCAGCGTCTACGAGAATCAGCAGACCTTCTTGCACCACGCACAGAACTTCAACATTCCAGACAGGAACGTAGAGAACCAGAAGCGATTGGAGATTAAACTGGCCAAAATATCTTTTGCCCTCATTTCGATGTGGACCATCAGCTGGACGCCTTATGCCGTGGTGGCACTGTTGGGGCTGTTCACCGACCGATCACTTTTGACGCCCTTGGGGTCCATGTTACCCGCGCTTTTCTGTAAGCTGGCATCCGTGCTGGACCCGTTCATTTATGGACTGTCCAATCGCCAGTTTAAGGGAGAACTTGTTAAAAAACTATTGACCATCTGCAGGTCGAGGAAGCTACGTGACCGACAGCAGATGCCGTCTTTCATCAGGAGAGCAATGTCTATCAGGTCTCAAGACCACACCATCACGGAGGAACACGCAGAGGTTTCGTTTTCTGGTGAACAGTGTGAAACGGCCTTGAATGGGGAAACCTTCGTAAGCAAAGTTGTGGAATCTGACCCTGGAGGAGTTAGAAATGTAGAACGCAACGAGACTTCTGGCAGGACGTTTCGCACTAATCAAACATCGATGTGTGATCCGGAGATGAACAACAACGTGGGTCTAAAGAGCATTCATGTAATCAAGATTCCTCAAGTTTACATGATTCAGACTTACAGTGATGTCATAAAAATAACTTCCAGGAGATCCTTTTGATGGCCTGTGC
The DNA here is from genome assembly GCA_019973955.1 of Trichonephila inaurata madagascariensis. Lineage (NCBI taxonomy): Eukaryota > Metazoa > Arthropoda > Arachnida > Araneae > Nephilidae > Trichonephila > Trichonephila inaurata. The sequence continues at coordinate 115,477 of BMAV01026248.1, read as the reverse complement.
TTTCAACTTTTCTTTCAAAAGATCTTGTCAGATCTAATCCAAACGATATTTGTCGAGCTAAAAAAAAATGAATAAAGATAACTCTGTGATTCCGTATTGTACTTAATTTTATATTTTGAAGGAAGATATTTATGACAGCTTTTGAAGAAATATCGAAGAACGTTTTGTAACATTTTGAACCTTAAATAACTGTTCTCATATTTTATCGAAGATTGGTTAAAGAAGTTATTCTTCCCACTTTATTGAAATTATATCATAAATAAACAGCAGTAAAACTTTGAACTATGATGACATTAATTCCTATTTTAAAGCTCTATAGTCGATACCTTTTTAATGCTTTTCTGCATAATGTTGGAAAAAATAGCTTTTGGATTTGATTATCTAAATCCATTAAAAACTATGAATTTGTGACCTAAAAATATTTTGTTCCAATGTGTCTTGGATTGTTTGAACTCGGAAACATTTCCCGCTTAAATGTTCGTAAATTTGTAGTACGTGAGTGTGTGTTTGAATATTTCATTTTTTTACCATCATCCAGTGGAAGAGAACACAAATTGAATATTCAATTAAATTTAGAAACGAGACACTAAGTTTGTAAAAGATGAAATTTTTAGCAGTTGGTGACACTAAAAGTGGTATTTTTATTTTTTAACTGTGATACTATACAAAAAATACCATCAACATATGTGAACAAATAACTATGAATGCGTTATATCTTCGAGAAAACTTTTGGCAATATGTTGAAGAATAGTAAGCTTTTTCGACTTAGTCAAATATATATTACTATATGTTTGCATAAATTTTGATGCTTGTAAGTTGAAAGCATTAACTTCAAAAGATACTTAATGGTTCTAGGAAGCATTAGTTGGGTGTGGAGTGCTTTTTCATGTCGCCTACATGAACATTGGCAATATATATTTGATAAAATAAACTTGCGAGAAACACAATGATCAATTATACCAATATTAGTAATTGGCGTCATTCAGTATGACAGGCAGAAAATGGCACTAAACTTAAACTGCTTTTAACAAATTGATATGACTTTATGCTCCCTATAACCGATAAGTACCTTTTAAAAAATTTTAAGTGATTTTAAGAAAATTATGTACATTTTGGCTAAAATTATATCGAATATTGATCTAATTTTATCTATACCAAGTTATAAAACAATTTATGGGCACTATTTTTATGTACGGTTGGAAAAGAGTTATTTTCCACATAATCTCATGTTGGTGATTTAAAAGTTTAAGAATGTTTGTGCAAAGGATACTAAGGCTTGTTATAAAGTACGGATACTGTAAATTTTGAATGTAATACAATGTTGTTCAACACTAAATATTTTTTTAAAAATCTTAAGGAGAAATATGAATTTTTCTTAGATCTCATTTGGAAAAATACATACACACTATCAATCAAGAAGTAATTGGACACCCAGGATAGGAAAGAAAAAGGATGTATACTCTCTATCAATAGTTGTTTAAGCCTCTGGGAGCAGCAATACACCCCCCTCCCAGGGCATACTTTACACCAAACATTATTCAGTGACAATAGGTATTTTTCCCATTAATCTTATGTAGGGTGGGAAAATTAAAAGTGGCCCGAAGAACACAGTTCCAGGTTTAAAAAAAACATGGCAAAGGAAAGGAGATAATATGCTAACCTGCTTATAGTAGATAGTGAAAATGACCACCATTCATCTCCTTGTCAGCAAGTTGTGAAAGATAGTAGCTGGAATTGCTGCTGTTCTTGAAGACTGTGAGCATTGTTGCTGTACACCTTAGACTTGAGGGTTTTCCACAAATGTAATCTCACAGTGACAGATCAGGGGACCTGGGTAGCCAGCTAGAGCCAAGGTCAGACTGTTCTGTGCTAACAACTCTGTCAGGAGCAAAAATTGTTTACATGTGATTCGTGGTTTGGCTGGATGTATGGGCAGTTGCACCATCCTGTTGGAAGTAACTGTAGGTCGTTTCCTCCTCAGTTAATGTTGCTAAAAATGTATTGCCACTGACAGACTGTATTACACTGACACAACTCGCACTAAGATCGGAACTGGTTTCGATCACTTGGTGTGCATGTCACAATCATATCCACTTCTCAAGGCCACTTTTATTTGCCCCATCCTGTAGAAAACAGGTCAGTTAGTTCACCGACTTTGAAACAGCGAAGACCCTCTTTCAATCACAGTGTTTGACAGGGTTAAGATCTGAACTGTGGGTCGGCCGGTTCATTTCCTAAGCCTAGTTGTCATTATACCAAGCCATGGCAACTGTAATTGTTGCTTTAGAAGCTTCACACGCAGGAAAACTGTCATAACATAGGAAGTCCGGGTCATTCAAAATCATACATTAGGTTTCAGCATTAATCGTCCTGGGAATTTCAAACAAAGCTCCCTATAAATACCAACATAAACCCCCTACAGCTTACCACATTCTCAGAACTTATCTGTTGGCACAATACATTTGGCAGATGCCAAAAACAAGTACTTCTATCCAATTGAAAGGATGGCTGTGGTGTAGCAGCTATTGCCACAGACATGTAAATGATTTAAGGCCTTTGTACCACTGAAGACACACTGTGCAGAGGGACTGAGACATGTTGAGGCTCAAAGATGTCAAAGTCCTTACCTTAGCATGGAAGTTAGAAGAATGGGGTACTAGCTCAGATGTCATCCTCTTCACTTGACCGTGGTTCAAAATTATGAGGCCTGTTGCCAAAAGCCCTCATGTTACTTTATAGAGTGCTTTTCACTCACTCACGCTATTGGATTGTTGCGCTGGAGAACTTTCCACTGACTTCCCTTTCACAAGACTTTGCACCACATTGTTTGATTTTGTAATCAAAGGCAACAGAGAAGACGGTGCTTTTTTACAAATATTATTCAAAGTAAGGATGCCAGGTGAAATTCCTTATTCATATGGGAGGTGGGGATATCCTTCAAAATTCTGTACAGTCACAAATGCATTTTCCTCTGTCTCTGGTTAGATCACATTCCACCATCGCTGTTCACCTATCAAATAGAGCACTTACTGGTAATGTCACTTATGCTTTGACCACTTCTGTGATAGCCGATGATTATGCCTTTTCAGACGTTGTGTCATCATGAACATGAATGACTCTGAAACGTTATTTTCCCCACAATATATCACAAGATAGCAAATTACCTCAGTAGCATGGTAGTCCAATTAATTCTTGGTGGATTGTTTATAGCTAATGAAGAAAACTGCCTTTTATTAGAAGTTATTCTTATAGTAACACATATGCTTAAAATTCAAAATTAGTAAAAGAACTGTATGAATGTAAACAGAAAAATATATTTTATAAAGTATTTGTTCAAAAAGCTTTTAGAGGTCTAGTATCTGGAAAAAATATTATTTATCTTTTATTAGCACAAAATGTAACATATTTTGATATATTTAACTTTTATACATGTATATATTCATAATTGTCACATTCTCTGATGTATTATTTTGTTGCAACTGAAATTGTCCCTTTTAACATCTATGCTACTGATGCAGTGGTCTAAGTAACAATTTTAGACTTATTGTATGAATTCTTCCTTTTTTCTCTTTTAAAAAAGTTTTATAATTGAAGTCATATTCTATGAAATTATTTCCTAGCTACATTGATTAATCTAAAAATATATTATAAAGATTAGAACTTTTAAAAGAAATTTAATTACTATAGTCATGTTCTCATAAAAAGTGGTCTCCAGTTTTGCTCGTGTACCTCTCAAACAAAATTAAATATAATGAGCCTACTTCTTCAGCATGCCTCCTGGAGTACATATATCTTACTTTAGAAAGACCATTGCTCTAAAACACATCATGCAATAACACATTCCAATACATATTTTCATTAAATAAATTTTCAATGATTTTTCATCAATGTCTATTACTTAACTGTAGAATAATTTTTGCACATGCGACATTTTATGCATAGTATTCAAGTTCCAGTTTCTATTTCAATAAATACGAACAAAATGAAGCGAACTAATGAATAGATGCAGAAAGTCGTTGTCAACATAATTAAAATTACATTATTCTTATGTGTTATTGAATGTTTCGAATACTTAGAAAAAGATCTTATAAAAACAAAATAAATCTAAAAAGGAAAAACACTTTTTGAGTAGATATACTCATCTTTCCTTTAAGTTTAATTTCTAAAAATGGCATTTGTTGTAAATTATTCATTATTATCATCTGTATATAGTCGATTTCTTAGGTACCATATACGTCTGACAACTTAATTATCAATGTGTAAAGTAGCTTTCAAAATTTTTTTATAATTTTGATGTATTTATCTTATTTTTCTATTAATAGTACTAAAGGTGAAAATAATTACATTTTTATTTTTTGTTAGTACATATGCCTTTGGTGAATTTCAACAAATTTTTGTTAGTGGTAGTTAATGTTTAACAATTGCCCGTAGAATGATTCGAAAAATGTTGCTATAAGTCGAAAATTCTTCAGTAATAAATCTCTGGTGTGAAGTTAATGTTAAAAACCCTTTATCAGTTTTTGTGTATGTTTATATAATTTTTTCTATGTGTGTCTCATATACATTCTTTTATACACTATTTATTTAGGCTTATTTTCTGCACTTATTCAGATGGACTAATTTATCCCATTATAATACGACATTATTTTACTCTGCATTAATACTAGTGGTTTTAATTTACTTTTGCAACAATTTCACATCTTTATTGGCGGCTTTTTCGACTGATTCATGGTTAACTATTTCCACACTCTGGGGCAATACAAGAACAATTAACGATGCCTCTTGTAATTTCTGAAGCTCAGTCAAATAATAATGATGACTCCTAGGCTGGTACTAGGGTTTTTGATTTCCTGAAAAGTTCTCTTTTAGTTTCATTTATGAACAAGAAAATAAATATTTTGACAAGAGAAAAAATTAACATACTTAGCTTATCTTCAGAAAGATTGAACATTATGATAGTGAAGTAGAAGGATAAATACTACACTGTCTAGTGATTTACTTCATATATACAGAAAAATCTTAATTTAGCTGAAAAAGAACTAGTTCTTTAAAAAAAAAACTACCAAGAAATTTTTAAATATGTTCTTTTTCTTCATTAAAATTTATCATGAGCATTTTATACTGATCGCTTGACCAAAACTCAAAATTGCAAGATCTGTCACCAATAGCTCTAAAGTAGCTTCAAAATGCGGCATTAAAAGAAAATTAAATGTGCTGATAGTCAATTCAGAAAGATTTCATTTCTGAAAAAGAAATATGTATATTTATAATGTGTCTTAGTTAAAATTTAAGAGTCTGGAGTATCATTTGAAAATAATTAATATGTTTAAACTTTGATCAAAAATAATAGAATCCTATTTTAGATCACACCTTTATTGCCGACTTGGCAAATTATTAGCCTCATACTGGATAGGTCCAATACAAAAAAATGAACCAAGATGGTTCAATTCGTTTTCCTTCTTTGCCAAAGGTGTAAGCTAAAATTGGATGCTAGTACCAGACATTATATAAACATCTTGAATAATTTTTGTGTTGATATGTGATGAATGTTTTTTTAAAGGTGCTAAGTTGTCATTTTGTTGATTTTAGCTTGTGCGACATATCGTTAATGCATTTTCATGACAATTGGTTTCCTGTACGTAATTCAACTGTATACACATAGAACTTAATAAGCTGAAAAAATATAGTGATACCTTTCTTACAGTCTACATTTACAATCTAATATGCAGTAAAATGTTTGGCAATATAGCAAGAAAATACAAAGGACCAGAAAGAAACTGTTATGATGTTGAGTGACACCCATTAAGATATTGTTCAAACTTAAGGCATCCAAAAGTTCAGGGTTATACTGAACAAACCACACAATATACTTCAAATTTAAGTGGGTCGTTCTTTAAGTTCCTTTGCATGTGCCAACAGAGTTCGGTGTGAGCACCTTTAGCTTTTTTGTAAAAATCTAATTGATAATTCTGTGATTCAATGTTTAGAGTTCAAAAATTTTGTAACAAACAGAAACACTAATGTTGCTTACATCAAGCATGCAAAGAAACTTGAAGAGGTAAACCTTTACAGAAAAAATTTGAAATGTGTGCTTAGTTCATTAATGAATTTTTAGATTCTTTTAATGTGGACAGTCTGTATATCATGATTCTTAACTTCTTATGTGTTTATCCAGGAATAGATAACACCAATATAAATC
>BMAV01026248.1:84381-108878 GCA_019973955.1 Trichonephila inaurata madagascariensis | reverse complement strand
ACCATTATTTTTCTGTTGTCAAGGGTGTGAACTAAACTAGGATATAACATGCATTGGCCTCTATAAACACTCTTAAGTTGGTTCTTCTTCATTCATAGCCCTTCAGCACTTGATTGTGAAATCATTTTAAATCTGTTTATCAATCACTTCACTTCAGATAGCACATGTTTTATACACATCATAGCTTCAGTGTTTAATGATCAAAGGTCATTGATTCTAGTCATTGTATGGAAATTTTTTCCCCTTGCACCAAATATACAAACGGATGTTAATTTTACTATGCACTTATTTAGTCATTAATTTTTTATTTTGTGGATAAGTGTTTTGTTCTAGATGTTTACTTTTTTTAACTGAATGTAATTATTGAGCTAACATTATGTGTAAATATATGCTGTACTAATAATTTATTGTACTTTCCTGTAGTTTAGAGCTTTTCAGAACTGTGTATGAATACATATTTTATAAAATATTCAATAAAAGAAATGTCATGTGCTTGCTTTGTGAAGAATTCTTTAAAAAAAATTTCTTGCAGATCCTTTGCTTCCATGTCATAAAAGTAACAATTTTTTTTAAATATTTTCCAATAACTTCATGACTGCTTTCTAAATCTATTTTTTTAGAGAAATGATGTGAAACAATATGCTGTAATGCTTGATTGCAATAAGTATTCTTTAAAAAAAACATATTACAAGATTATTTTTAAAAAACATGCATACGAAAATACAATATAAAGACAGTAAATTGTAACTTGAGTTGTAGTACTTTTGAAAACAAATCTATAAGAAAAAAGAATACCAAAATAAATTTTTGCTTTATAAATCAGTTGAATTGTTCTTATTTGTTACCAAATCATGTACAGGAAGAGAACAAATTTATCTTTTAATCCTCAAATGTTTGGTAATTAATTTAATTGCCACAAAAATCATTATTTTAGAGAGAGAATTATTCATTATTCTTTCAGTTTAAATAATCTAAGAATATTATGTGTGTGCAATTTAAAGTAAATTTAAAAATGGAAAAATTCAAACAAATACTATAAAAAATATAAATAATACTAAACAAATACTACAAAAAATATAAATAATACTAAACAAATTACTACAACTTTTCCCTGCTTGGGCATTTTTACTGAAATATTGTTTACAACAGTCAGAATAACTGAATATTAAAAAGAAATTTAACATGTTAGTTGCTTATAGTTTAACAATCTATCTAAATAATGTAATTTAAACATCAAAACCAATTGATGATACTAATTATAAAATGCATTACACAATTAAAGTTTGCATTTCAGATATTTTTTAACTGCTTCAAATTCAATTCTCCCTATCAATTTTTTCTTAATATTGAAAAGAAAGTTAAAAGATGCTATGTTTAACTTAAAAAAAATAACTTATGGAAAATTCACATTTTTTTAAAAAAATTTTTGTTGTAGTGGGAAATTTGTTTTCTTTGTGCATTTTAGAATGTAATGGTAACTAACATGCATTGCCCAAGAATATTTTTATAGAAACATCTTTCATTTAAATTATTGCATTAAAAACTACAAAATAAAAATTAACACACACAAGTACAGAGTAACACATGGTAGTGAGGGTTCACTATTACTGAACTGTGGTTTATAGGTGAATTATAAATTGAATAACAAGTTATTAGTGTAAATTGAGTGAAAATATAAGTTTCAACAGTTACAATAATTTTTTTATAATTATAAGGGAAAAAAAAAAGAATACCTTTATTAAGATGCTTGAAGTTGAGCTTATACCCATCCTCCACAAACTGGTAATTTGTTTCTTTTGAATTTCTTGCTAGGCAGATTTTATTTGCTGATCCAAGACCCCTATTTTTCAAAAACTAGCATTGTAGCTTATTTAGTAAGTAGCTTTGTTGCTTCGAAAGTCAGAATGTGCAATTGATTTCAATTTTGGTACATCTTCCTCAAAACACATCATTCAACACTTTTTCAATTCCTACTATTAGCTCACAATCTCTATATATTTATTTATTTATCTGGGTGGAATTCTCAATCGTTAATAAAATACATTTTAAAGCACTCAATTGAGCTGGAATTTTATATACAGGTTTATTTTGGAAGACAATACAATACAAAAACAATTAATAAAAATTGATTAAAACTATTTAAAGAATTACAAATACAACCACGTTGGCATCATTTTTGGTGACTTGTGTCAAAACTTGAAAAAGTTTTTTATCACGTGTTAAAGTATTCAGTTGATATGAAATTTATATACATGATTGTTTTGGATGATAATGCGATACTTTAATGATAATTAATAAAAATTAATGACCACTTAATGTTGTGATTCTGTCATATGTATATACATATTTATATTAATTGTAACTATTTAATAAAAAGTAGCTATAAAATAAAATTTTTCTTCGTTGATCTAAGTAGGAATTGACTTAAAATTTTTTTTTTATATTACTTGTTTAGCAATATCTTCCTCTTTCTCTGTTGTTATTGCTAATGACACCTGATCAGCAGTGCCAGATCAAGGTCTATGAAATTCATTGTGGCAAGGGGCTAGTTTTTTCATAGCTGTAGCTTTGAGCATCATGCAGGGGACAGTAGTGGATTCACCCCAACTTTGAGGAAGAACAACCTGAGGAGTGGTTAGGGGGCCTCCCTTTCTCTTGCTCCAACCACATGAGGACTTGCAGCTTGAATATTTAGTGCCCCATGTCGCATAGACTATACATTTACAAACATCCCAGGATTTGAGCCCAGGCCCTACAGCACAGCAGTTGCTGTCACTAACCATTATACCAGATGGGGGTCACTACTGATGTCATTTTTAATTTTGGAAATCACTTATAAAGAACCCTTTCTGTTAATTTTTAAGATCTTAAAAATTATCAATCACACAATTAAGTGCCATACTAAAACTGTGTTCATCTCATATGGCTAAAAACTGTGGCCTTACAGTAGATCCCATGTCATGTCGGCAATTCTTCGTAATGAGAGAGCCAACCAAAAAGCAAAGCAGGTAGCTGAGTTGTCTCAACCTCTTGACCCTCAGAAGAGTAAGGAACATGATATTCACATATATTGACAAATGTACTGCTACAACCCAAAAAACCAAGAGCCTTGGAAAGTTATAGGAAACCTTGGTTATTGTGGATACGATCCTGAAGCACCTGTAGAGAGCCCAGGCCATTACCCACTTTCGCCTAACCACCAGACATGACTTCCTGGGAGTATACCTATACTGGTTTAGCTTGGCTGCTGAAGAGGCCTGCCTGCTCTGTGGCCATGCCAAAATCGATAGCAGAAACCTGCTCCAATATACATGATTTGACGAACACCAGATTAACAATGACGCAAGTCGGTACTGGGAGGCTCAGCATCAAATGGTCGAGCCAAGCACAGGTGTTGGATAAATAAATCCCTTACAAAGAAAAAGAAACCCCATGCAATTCAAAATAGAACATTTCATTCTTCAGGATTCCTATGTATGTGAAATAGTATGAAAAAAATACTAATTATTTTCTAAACAGGAAGTCGTGATGCCACCCAAACAAAAGATTAATCTTTCATAAAATTAAAAATAAGTTATGTCACAATATCTAGAAATGACATCTCAGGCAATTGTTTATTGATGGAGCCAGGGTAAAATCATCTTAACTAGGTCCAACTGTTAGAAAGATAATATTGAGCCTAATTTGAAAACAAAAATGCAGAATGTACCTCGATAATAATTCCCAATTGAAAATTATAAAAACTGTTAAAATTGTTTGCAGTTATTTTATAAAACATTTCTTTAATATTCTCTTTTTCAAAAAGTAAAAATGCAATAAATTAAAAAATTCATACAAAAATAACTTCAACCATTTTTTTTTCATTTGAAATTTTATTGAATTTAAACATAAACCATTAAAATAATAAAAATATTAAATTTCATACAATGATTATAGTCACAGCAAAGTAAACAAGCTCAATAACATAATAAACTCTATTTCGATAACTGTCCATTTCATTATCGAAAATAGAAATCAAAACAAAATGCACAGAATCGCATCTGTAACATTTTTTCCCTCCTTTTTATCTTAAAAAGGATGTTTCTAATAAGTTCATATATATAGAATGAATAAATTCTAGTTTTAAAAAATGCTCATTTCTCATATGACAATTACTAAATTTTTAAAAAAATTATCAATAAATAAAACTACTTTAAATCAATCAATGTAAATGCTTCATCGAAATTCAAATATAAAAATATATAAATTTTTATAATAAAGTATTTACAAAAATTGTAAGAATTTTTTTTTCTTTATGGAATTAATAAATGTACTCTCAGATAATGAGAATCAAATCATTCTAATAATTCTAGAATTTTGTTTCTCATAATAATTAAATATAGAGAAGAATTTTTAACTAGGTGAGTAAGCCAGCAGCACCTTAAAAAATTAGTTTTATTGTAAAAAAGCAGGGAAAACATTTATATACTAAAAATATTTATTTATATATAATCAGAATAAATATTGTGTTTTTCAAAACATGTTTAAAAATATAACATATCCGCAATCAAAGATACAAAACCCTTTGATTAATATAGTAAACTTTCATACTAATTTCAAAGTGTTAATCTATTCTACATATTTTTTCCCATACAGAAGTGATCAATATTATGGGATAAAAATTTTGATACAGATAAAATATATACATGAATCACTTTTAAAATACTAAGCAATAAGTCTCATGAAAAAAAGTGAGAAAGGGAAATTCCATTCGTTTTTTTTAAAAAAAATTACCATTCGAATTTTTGTAAAAAAGAATTTTTAACTGATCTATTTGAATCATCCCAAGTCTTATTTCAATCATCATTCACTGGAGAAAAGATTTGCTTCTTGTAATTCTCAATACTTTTTATTATTTGTGTAAAAACGATTTTATGTAGAAATTCAAGAACTTTGGTGAAAACCAAAATATTTATGATCACATTTGACACACAAAAAAGAAACTTGCAGAAATATTAAATACATTTCATGCAGACTTGGTAATTAAAAAATAAGAGCCAAAATTAAACTTCCCTTCCGGATTCTCAATACTCATATAATATCCAAGTTAAAAAAATCAGATTTTAAAAAAGTTTTTATTTTTCACGCAATTGATACGAATATTCACAGTGATTGTAAAAGTTCGAAATAAGAATCACACTAAAGTAACAAAGAAGTTTACTGGACAGGTGCGAGTGCTTGAGGATCCCATTTCCTGACATTTTGCAATGCCTCATTGAGTCGTTGACACCACCGTTCTCTTTCCTCTTTTGTGTCAGCAGACAAGAGACGCCGTGTCGTGGTCAAGGTGTTCTGACTTTGTGAGATCAGAGTATCCCTGTCCTCTTCTCTTCGAGGTCGAACTTCCACCAACTGAAATGTGTGGGGTCGAGCACACACATCTCGTGGCACCACACGCACTTCCTTAGTGACACACTGACGCAAATCAATTGCACCCATTGCATCCTGAAAAGTATGATAAAACACGTTTGCAAAAAGAAAAATTGAAAAAGAACTATCTAAATACTGATTTTGAAAAATAAACCATTGTTTTTATAGAATATTTTCTGTCTGCCTATTTCTTTGACTCATAGCCAATACACTAACATACTTTTTACCTCAGTCAGAGGACAAAATGGATGAGCTTACCACTTAATATCCATATCAGGTCAGAGCCTTAACAGATTTGATGTGTGTTAATCCCACTACACAACAAGTCTTCAATGGAATCAAGGCTTGTGCATGTTGTTTGAATAAAATATCATTGGCCATAAAACTGTGGTTTTGAGTACACACACACATACATTAATCTTTCAACCAATAACAGTACAACAGACAATGAACTATCTTCAAAGCTCCAGATTAAACTTTTTCAAAGTTACAAAACTTAAAAAGTGTTACAAGTCTCATTTTATTTTCAGTTAATTTTCTCATTATTTTAATTAATTATTCAAGTACTCTGGTTGTCATTAAAAAGTAATTTTATATTAAGGTAAAAAATATGTAATATTGAAAACAATTCTGTGTTCTTAATTGTTCCATTATGAAATTCAAAATCAAAAGAATTGTGATATAAACACAGTTAAATCTATATTAGTGCCATATCTCGAAAATTTCACTTAAAAAACATATACATAAATGGTGTAAAAACTCGAATAATTATTAATTCTTAAGTTATTTAGCAGTTATCAAATCTCTCAAATTCATGAATAACAACTCAAAATTATTTTTATTCTCACAAAAATTAGAACAATGTAAAACCTCTACTATTGGCATCAGCATTTTTAAGTTTCTTAAAAACATCAAAAACAAAGATAATAATCTGATAGAGGATCAACACCTGACAATAATAATATATTTATTTTTACTAGTATCTGGTTATCTAAATGTCAAAAACAGATAAACCCTCAAATTTATCACAACAAAATGAAGTTTGGAAAGAAAGATATAAAAAAATCTTAGAATACTTCCATTTCAAGCGCTTGTATTAAAATTATGGTAATAAATGACATTCACAATGATTAACTGCTTTAAATTGCAAATAAGTAATATAATTTTTTCCCAACTTATTTTAATAATTTTTTATATAATAAAATAATCAAACAATTTTGTGTTATTCCTGCCATTTTATTTCATACTTTAACAATTATATTTTATTTTACGAATGCCACAACTACAAATAACACTTTGCCATTAGAGAGCTTGTGCTCTCTAATACTTTTCAACACCAGCAAAATCATTTAGTGCAAGACACACGTCCAAATGTTCAGGGGCCATAGGCTGACCAGAGTCACAGAGAGAGTTGACAGTTATATAAAAAATTATCTATACTAAAAATATTTTTTGTTGGATTAACACAATTTTTTAAATTAATTAACTTTGACAATTAACAAATTTCTGTCAAAAGAGTAAAAAACTTGGATATTGGAAAATTTATTTAAAATAAAACACTTGCATTTTCTAATGACATTAAATAAAAGACCAAAATTAGAAACATTCATAAATGTTCTTCTAACTTTTACAATGTTATTAAAATAAGTATTTTAAAATGCAAGAAAATTCTAGGACAGATTTTCCTTCACAATAGTATACAGCAGGGATTGCTAATCTATGGCATGCAGAACAATTCTCAGTGGCACTCTACACTACAAATTTGTCAATTTTTAAGTAAATGAAAGTTGATAAATTTAAAATGGACATTTACGGATTCATAAAAAAAATCTGAAAGTTAACTCTAAAGATAAATTTACAGCTATTTTATAAATTATTGAATGTCATTGCTGGAGAGAGAAAATTGTATGTACTCTGCTACATACTAAATCCTAAGTAATAAATCTTCCGTCATATGAAAAATATTTCAAGTCCACAAAGAAATTGTTTAACAACTGAATGCTAAGAGTTGTGTCAAACTGAAAGTTACAAATTATACCCCTGATTTTACGATATGAAAGAGTAGTGCAAGCACTGAGTAAGTTTTTATTTATCTTTTTATTTAAACATAATGAATGGAAATACTTATATTTTATGTTGTCTATTTCTTATTTTAATAAATATGTTTGAAAATACATAATATATGTACAATTTTAATTTTTTTATGCTTGTTGAAGAAATAGTTATATTTTATGCTGTTTATTTTTATATTATGAAATATTTTTAAATGATGCAAAACTAATCTATATAAAAATGAATGTGTGTCTGTCTGTACTCGATAGATTCAAAAACCATTCATTCAATCGTTGTGAAAATTTGGGAAATTATTAGGTATAAATCCGGGAAGGTTTTTGAAATTATTTTTTAAAATCAGAGTTGGGGTTCTAGGTGCTCCCGAACAAATATCCCCAAAATATCAAAATAACATTTAATTTATATATATAATGTAGAAAAGCAACTCGCTGACTAATCACGATATCTCCGGAACTATTAAACCTACTTGAAATTTCGTGTAGGCAGGCTCCCTTCATGGAGTAAACATCAGTTAAAACGGATTTCGCAAAGATCAAACCCCAAGGGGCGTTATAGATAATAAGTTCCATTATTAAACTATTAGTACAGTCTTGAAACTTGGTACACAGATTCCTTTCATAGATTAGAGATCCCCTACAAAATGATTTTTACAAAAATCGACTTCCAAGGGGAGTTGCATAATTGCATATAGCCCAAGAGCCCATGACTGCCAGACATTCGTTATTTTATAAAAGCTGAAAGTTTCTCTGCAGATGTCACCAACACAGGTAAGAACGATCAGTATGGAGTTTGGATTGTGGTTACTTGCGTAGGTAACAGGTAGTAAAGGTGCATAAAATAGTACCTCAACTTCCATAAAGCTCAATTTTTTAATATTTTCTTCGGAATAACATTAGAAATCACGCCATCCATTGCCGGACACTTAGTGTAGTTGCAACCCCCTGCCAGACATCCCTTAACTTTAAAAAAATAATTATACTTTCGTTATACTATAAAAGCTGAATTTTATATATGTTACTTGGGGACCTATAAAAAGAAGTTGTTATAAGTTGTCCTCAAAAGCCGGACAGTTTTAATGGTTTTTAATCTTGCCAGACACATCGAAAGTCTGCTGCAGGTGTGAATGTAAGACAACTGTTCAAGCGGGTGCGAGTGAGATAGGGCATTTAGTCTATTGCGATCGCATAAGAAATCCAATGACAAAATAGTTTTATGTTTATAAATCTTATATAAAGTATAAAATATTATTTTATTATTACTAAGTACAAAAAAGTATTATTACATGCAAAAATCATACATCATTGTCGATATTTTAATCTTCGTTAGTACTACTCCAGTCCGTGGCGTGATTGTCATCAATATCGCTTTCTCCATCAGTTTCCGAAAAAAAGCAAGTTTATATAATTATGAATAATTTAAAAATTATGTACAATAATTTGACATACTAATTGCATACCTGATTGAGTTTTAAATGAATCACTGACATAACTTGGTAGTTGATCCCCTTCAAACCATTTAAAATGGCATTTATCATTTTCAAATGCCCAGCCATTATTTTCTGGTTGATATGTGCCTGGATTTTTTAGATGAGCATTGTTCCAAATGGTACATGTATAGTTTGCTCGCAGAAACTGCTGCAATAGCTCGCTTTTGCAAGGTGGTAGATTGCTAGCATCAAAATTTCGCAACTTCTTTCAATCAAAAGCTTCGTTTACATCAGAAACTGTATACAAGTCGATGAACATTTGAAGTTGAGCGGCATCAACATCAATTACATTACCGGCATTGTATACACTGCATATAAATCTCTGAATAATATTAAAGACGTTTTGTTGTTCATCTGTATTTTCAATTAATTCGCTCGTACCGAAGCTCTTGAAAGCTTCCTAGTACTCTGGATTTTTTTTTAATGTTTTGTAAGGTTTTAATTTTCCTTTTCTGAAGAATGCACGATTAAAATCACATCCTGTGATGGCATGATATCCAGGTAAGCTCTGACAAATTAACTGTCCTAACTCTGCATGTATTTTGGTTAGGTCCACATATCTTAAATTATTTTCAGTACCCATAAGCCTCCAAACAACCGAATCATTTTTAAGATGGTGCATGTTACCAAGCATTATAGCAGCAATATCAGTATCAATACTTCTGATTACTATTTCTTTTGGATAGTTGATGTTACATGTATGGTATACTGTCTTTGTATCTGCTTCCTCATGTGCTGGGCATAACAACTCTTCATCAACTCTTGAGACAACTTTGTTGAATTCATTAATAGTGAAAGAATGACATTTTTTGAAATTTATGTGTATCATTTTGTTGTCAGTAAATGGAACCACTTCATCAGTAGCCCAATGCGAAATAAAAAAAAATCAACCAGAGCTTCTTTAACATTTAAAATTTTCAGCTTTTTCGTAAAGTCACTTGATCGAATTTGCTCAGGCCCAGTTATGGTGTACTCTAATTGCGCAGATTCTAACCGTTGGGAATGCTCGTAATCTTTGATCGATGGTGTAAAGCAGGGATGTCCAACACGCGAGCCGCATGTGGCCCGCCAGTACATAAGTTACAGACCGCCGACTCTTTTAAAAAATTAGGTTTTTAATGGTTTTTCATTTTCAAATTTATTTATGGGGAAATTTATATATATATATATCTACAATGTATTTGCCTGTTAACTGTTCTTGTTTTAAAATAAATCCTTTTTGATAATAAAAATGTCCTTTAGATTAAAATAGATTTATATTTTATCAAACAGTTACGTTTGATTTTGCTGTAATAAATTACTTTTTTAATAAATTCTGAATTGCATTATGCATATCCTTTCTTATGGATGGTACATGATTCTCTGTGTGTGCGACTTTCATTTCTCCTCCTCCTTTTCTGTTTGGAGTTCCCAAAAAGCAAGAGGCAGTCAGAATTGTTTTATAAAAAAAAAATTATTCAGGATGGTTAAGACAAAAGGCAACGTATACTTAATCGTTTGAGAATGACAACACAATCAAATTTCAACAATGAGTAATGAAAGATCAATTCAAAAGGAACTCCGTAATTTTCAAGAAAATAGCAATTGTAACATTTTAAACATTATTTGATCATTTTTTTATTACATTATATAAACATTATTATATTATCTATGTCTGTATACATGAAAAATAATGAAAACAATAATAATAATTCATTTTGTTTTATTAAATTTTCACTCCAATAAATGGTTTTTTTTTTGTTTTGTTTCCAAAGTTGATATAAAGGTACATATTTTTATGTGTGGCCTGCGAAGGTGGCCGCAAGGTCATTTGGATTGGACACCCCTGGTGTAAAGTATTGATCAAAAATCATGTCAATTCTCCATGTTTGTAATTGAGTGCCATTTGCAACAATTGTTTTGAAATTTTTCCAAATGTTTTAGGGACATTTTTAATTGTATGTAATAGGAAAAAACCATCAATTATTAGAACATCTATTTCATGTGGTTGCTCATGCTGGACCTCTTTCTCTAGGCATTTCATCACAAAGCAGATTTATCAGTCTTACAAATAGTGCCACCCAAATGGTACATCGGCAATGGTACTGAGGTCATTGGGTAAGACAAAATCTTTGAAATGTCTACATTGTTATCCATAGAGATACCCAGCATGCATCCAAATAAATCCTTTGGATTTCAATTTCTTGAATTTTACCACCTACTTAAACCTTCTTCTTTTTTCTCATAATCTTTGGAGAAATTGTCAATGGACATTTTCTTCATATCTTTTTCAAATCTGTTAATATCTGATAAATATTCGGAAAAAATATTTTACGTTGATAATCTCCTTTTTTTCAATATTTAGAAGGAATGCCTCTACCAGGTGGTCATGTGGATTTTCCAGATGAAATATTATCAGTTGGTCTTTGGGAACTTCTGAGCAGAAGGGATTAATAAATCGATCGAAGGTAGCAATAAATTGTCTCAATTGTTTGGTATTTTTCCGGGTAATATGAAGATTTAAGTCTATTGAAACATCTTGATGAGTTGGCAGTCCTAGTTCTGGATAAGCTTGATTTATAATCGTAGAGCCAACATCATGATTACGAGCCCACCAATGACGTGCCGAAATTGAATTTGTTAAGTGTATAACACCTGTGAGACTTCTAGCAGCATCTGTATTTATAGTTTGCTTTAATACCAGGTTAATCATTTGTATAGAAAATGGTTTAGTGGCCCGTTTGATACCAAAGCAACTTTGTTTAAATTCTTCGTTTAAGTCAAGATGAGTTTCTGCAACTTTCAGCAAATTATCATATTTTACGGTCTGCCAGGAATAATTTTGTTGGTTGCATTGTAATGGCCTCCCACTTGGGGAAAACATCTCCTCATCTACTCGACCTAAATTTGTAGGAGGTAAAGATTGATGAAACAAACTAGCCATGAGAAATCCAATTTATTATTACCAAATATAATAATCTAAGACAAGCCAACTATAGAGGGAACTATAAGAATAGCCAACTATAACAATAGCTCATCAATTCTTTCAGATCTTCATTTTCAATGTGAAATGATAATATTTCACAGTTCTTCACAGGAGTAGTAGTGATGATGAAAATATCAACGAAAATGATGTATGATTTTTTACGTGTAATAGTACTTTTTTTGTACTTAGTAATAATAAAATAATATTTTATGCTCTATATAAGATGCTTATAAACGTAATCAAACTATTTTTTCATTGGATTTCTTATGCGATTGCAATAGACTAAATGCCCTATCTCACTCGCACCTGCTTGAACAGTTGTCTTACACTCACACCTGCAGCAGACTTTCGATGTGTCTGGCAAGATTAAAAACCATTAAAACTGTCCGGCTTTTGAGGACAACTTATAACAACTTCTTTTTATAGGTCCCCAAGTAACATATATAAAATTCAGCTTTTATAGTATAACGAAAGTATAATTATTTTTTTTAAAGTTAAGGGGTGTCTGGCAGGGGGTTGCAACTACACTGTGTCTGGCAATGGATGGCGTGATTTCTAATGTTATTCCGAAGAAAATATAAAAAAATTGAGCTTTATACTTTATGGAAGTTGAGGTACTATTTTATGCACCTTTACTACCTGTTACCTGCGCAAGTAACCACAATCCAAACTCCATACTCGCTGATCGTTCTTACCTGTGTTGGTGACATCTGCAGAGAAACTTTCAGCTTTTATAAAGTAACGAAGGTCTGGCAGAGGTGGGCTCTTGGGCTAATAATTATACCCATTTTTAAACTATTAGATGTACAGTCTTGAAATTTGGTAAGCGGATAGCTTTCATAGAGTAGAAATCCGCTACAAAATGGGTTTTGTGAAAATCAAATCCCAAGTGGCACTGCGGGGGGCCTAAGAGGCATTATAAATAATTATTTCCATTTTTAAACTATTAGGCTTAGTCTTGAAATTTGTTATGCAGGTACCTGTTATGGCGTAGAGATCCGCTACAAAATGAGGTTTAGAGAAAATTGACTTCCAAGTGGCATTGCGGGCGCCAAAGGGGCATTCTACGTAAGAATTTCAATTTTTAAACTATTAGACATACAGTATTGAAATTAAAGGAAGCTGATTCCCCTTTCATAGAAAAGAGATCCACTAGAAAATGAGTTTTGAGAAAATTGAATCCCAAGTGGCGTTGCGGAGACTTAAGGTACGTTATAATCATTTACGTTTTTAAATTATTTGATGGTCAATCTTGAAATTTCGTAAGTGGATTTCTTTCCAGGAGTAGAGTTCCGCTACAAAATGGGTTTTGTGAAAATCGACCCCCAAGTGGCATTATGATGAATTAAATGGAGTTGTAGGTAATTATGTCCTTTTTTAAACTATTAGACGAAAAATCTTGAAATTGAGTAAGCAGATTCCATTAATCGAGTAGAGATCTGCAATAAGATGGGTTTTGTGAAAATCCCTTCCTAAGTGGCGTTGCAGGGACGTTATAGATAATTATTTCCATTTTTAAACTTTTAAACGTAGTCTTGAAATTTGATAAACAGATTCCTTTCATGGAGTAGAGATCCAATACGAAATAGGTTTGGGGAAAATTGACCCCCAAGGGGCATAATAGATAAATATTTCTGTTTTTCAACTATTAGACCCATCTGCTTGAAAATTAAAAGGTATGTTCCTTTCATGGAATAGAGTTCCTCTAACAAAGAGTTTTGCGAAAACGGACTCCCTTAAAGGAGTGGGGTTGTGGAAAAATTTCTGTTTTTGAATTTAACCCATTTACCTGAAATTTGTTGAGCATGTTTCTTTAGTTAAATAGAGTTCGACCAAGAATGGATTTTACGGAAATCCACTCCAGGGGGAAGCGGGGTGAGAGTTCTTGGGGGCGTATTGATCAACAAAATTCCCGTTTTTGAACTACTAGGATTGTAATAATAAAATCTGGTCTGTATGTTTCTTCTGTTGAATTGAAATCTGCTAAGAATACTCTCAACGGGGTTACGGGGCATATTAATGATAAAAATTCCGTTTTTGCTCTATCAGATTTAGACTTGAAATTTAGCACACGTTTATTTTATGGAGTAGAGATCTAATGAAAGTTGCTTTGGCAGAAATCCACTTGATTATTGGGTTAAGTCAGCACAAAATTTTTTTTTTCTACTTCTATTTTAAATATTAATAGAAATTAAAAATTAGAATTTCTGTCATTTTTCTATCAAGAGGCGAGAGTTACAGCTATAAATATATTTTTCAATAGAATCGAATTCTTAATGCTAGATATGAATAATTTATATATATGTAAACAGTATATATTTATACAACATCGTGAAATACCCAGTGAAGCAGGTGGGTAACGGCTAGTATATAATAAAACTGTAAATCTATAGTATTAACTTCTATTTTTTAACTCTGCATGAATAATTACAGGAATTGAATTCTTTCAAAAATGTTCTACTGTGTGGCACGCAGAGCCATAACTAAAAGGTTGGCAGCCCCTGGTATACAGTAAAGGCATGATTCTGGAGAACAGTTATACCAGTTTCAACATTTAATAAACAAATAAAATTCTTAAAAAATTTATTATGGATTGATTACTTGCAAGCGATTTTTTAGTTAAAGCATTGTTACCTCCATATTTGAGATATATCAACTGCTACATATATCTATTCAGAAACAAGTATATATAACTTTGGTAATATCTATGAATTTTAACAATGGTTTGGCTATTTTTTAAGGATTTATTATATAGATCGTGAATACTTTGTTTTTCTTAGATAAATAATACTTAGAGCACATAAGTAACTGTGTAAATATAGAATGTACAAAAACCCAGAGTTTAAAATATTAGTTAATACCTTCTTATTTTCTTGATCTGGATATTTCCAATAAGCCAAAATATTTCCATCCAGAGCACACCATCGTCTGTGCCATGCTCCAAAGCCACTCACATCTTCAAACATTGTCTGAAAAACATTCTGATATTAAATTAAATATTTAAAATTGTACATGATCATTTTAAAATTAAGTTTTTGTAATTTCTATTCAATGCAATCATTGTTGACTTACAATATTATTTCCAAAGTTACAAAAGATTATTTGTCACTGAAATTTCTTTTAGTGTTATGGGTTATAGTAGCGGTCCCCAACCCCCTGGCCGCAGACCAGTCCATGGATCAAAAAGTATAAAGCCACACAAGGGACATTGAANAACTAATTCTATTTTATATGTATTTGGTGTATTTCTCTTGGATATATGTTACTTTCCAAGGAAAATCATTTCACATTCTACAACAAATCACTTTATATTCATTTTTTGGTGTAAATGCATTTTATTCTGAAGGCATATTTATAAATACAGTTAAATTAAAATTAGAAAATCAAAACAATCTAAAATATAAGCAATCAACATCCCACCCTCAGTGGGCCACAGTAAAACTATCAAACATTGACTGGTCTGTGCCAGTAAAAAGATTAACGAGCACTGGGTTTTGACCATGAGTTTTTTGTTAAATGCCAACATGTACTGGTGATATTATCGATCTACAGTTGTTTCTACACTAAAATCCAACTGATGTGGATACCACAACACAGAATTTTGTTGGTCCAAAAAGTAAATAAAGCATAAGGCTCCTGTTAAACAACTAGAACCTGAAAATCAATTCATTAAACTTCATTATTATGTCACCAGTTGCATTTCTTGCCTACTTCCATCCTCATTGTATCAAAAAAGCTACAGCCATAAAATTTCCTTCTGTTGAAAAAAACTTAATGTATCTTCTTCATTGCAGCAAAACAAATCTAGCTAACAATATAACAAAAAGAAAATGGAAATAAAGCTATTAGCTTCAAACTAAAAGCCATTAGTAATTTGATGATATTCAGAAATAGTGTCCCCTATTCATGATTTCAGATACTAGTGTAGACCAGAGATACTAGTGAAGACCAGAATTTCACGCATTTTCTACCTATTGTTGCTTTACACTCTATAATCAATAAGTATCACTTTTTGCTTACAAATTCAGAATTTGCAACTAAGATGAATAAAAGAAATAATCTCCTTTTTAATAACTTGGAACAAAACTGACAATTTTGTTTGTGTGATATTTTTCTTCCAAAACAATACATTTTATGACATATTTACTAGAACTGTTAAAATAAGTTTGGAAGTAAGAGACTTTTAAAAATTTTTTATAGCAACTAAATATTTTGTTCTAATTGTAAATAGTAATTGCTCTTCACACTAACTGAGAAATATATTTATATTCATATAAATATACACATGTGTGTGTGATCATTAATAATGTTACACTTGATATGGATATATGTGTTTTGGACAGAATCTTCATATTTAAAATCATTTGTTAAATTTAACTTAGAAATTCTGTAAATATTTTTAGATTTGAGGAATGAAATGCTTTAAAAAAAAAAAAAAAAACCCACAGAGTATGGCTAAACAACATTTAAATTATTATCCAAAAAAATTTTTAAGTTGTATAATGAAAATTATCAGACCACCAAAATATTCATCAGTTGTGAATCCATCCACATCTAGTTTCAAAAGAATACTAACAATTTAAATTTTGATAAATATGGAATAAATTAATAAAAATTATGAAGCAAGAAAACGTTTTTAAAAAAATTTACCCAAATAAGTTTTTTAATAACAAGATTTATGTACATCACATATTTTGCAACAGGTTAAGAAAAATTTTGAAATTTTAGAACCAACCCATTAGCATAATCATAAGAAAAAATTCTACACTTAATTCACTCATTTTCTAATTTACAAAGCAGTCTTTACAAAGCATTTACAAAGTTTTACATTGTCATTTACAAAGCAGTCTTTTTATAAATCTAAGTCTACAAAGAAAATATTTTATGTCTAAATTGTTAACCCCTAATTGTTTTTAAAAAAATAGTAAATATGAGCCTGACTTGAAAATAAAATTTCTAAGCTAGATGTTTGCAGATTAACTTTGTATATATTTTTTGACAATTATTTCAAACATTTACTATACTGTTTGCAGTAAAAATGGGACAAACATGTTTTTCTTGTCTAAGTTGGTGTGTGATTACCAGTGGTGTCCCGAATAACCTCAAATCGGTTATATCTGCCTAGAGGTAGTGTGACTATAATTTACTCCTTTGACTGATTTTAGTGATTCAGTAATTCAATTATGGACTTTTCAGAGTGAAGCTGGTGGTTTAAATTTTGCTTTCCGTGTAATACGTTTTTATTTGTTCAAAGATGGATATTATTCTGTTCTAAAATAATCACAGTTAATGACACACACTTCTAGTACTGCAGGAGATATAGCTAAGAGAGTTGGTGTGGGGAAATCAAGTGTTTCAAGAACTTTAAGAACACTTCAAGATTGTGGATCATTATATCCAAGAAGAAAATATAGGCATAAACAGGATCATATACCAAGAACCGATAAAATTCTCATATGAAACAGCAAAATAAATCCAAGAAAGACAAGCACAGACCTTCGAAAGGATTTATTGGATTACTGTATCAAAGTAAGTATTTGAACTCTATGGAAAAAGCTTCTGGTAGTGGCCATAAGGCAACAAGACTGAGTAAAAAACAATATCTAAATCAGAAAATGATGAAAAAACATTTAGCATGCATGGGCCAAATATTACAAATCATGGACTGTTAACCCTCCGGGTGGTTTGCTTCCTCCTGAAAAATCATTCCGAAAGTGTTTACTTTTATTTTGCAAACTCCTTCAAAAATGCAACAGACTTCAATCCTTTCAACCTTTTAAAACTTGGGAGGTTGAACAGGGATGGATTTATGACTTAGTTCGGCCACTTTGTTAAGTGAAAACCAGGACATCACTTGTTTACAGCTGTTAAGTTTCCTTGGGCAATCTTGTATGAAAGTTGTAGTTCTACTTGGTTGTTTTCCCGATATGTTCAATCACAGTAAAATTAAAACAAAATAAAGAGTAAAAAAAAAAAAATGAAATAAATGGGTGTTAGAAGTTGAAAAATAATTATATTTTCTTCAAACAAAATTTATTTTTCTGCTATTTTTAAAAATTAAAAAAAAAGTTGAAAAAATTTATTTTGGTATTGTGATTTGAACCACAAAAAAGCATCCTGTACTCATTTTAGAATATGAGTAAGAAAACGTGCTCACTTTCCTGATTTTAAGAAAGGTAATGAGGTAAAAAGAGTAAAGACACTATCTCTTTTTTTTAAATAATAAGACAATAAATGGTGCATACGGTGATATACATACGATGATTATATTTATGAAATAAAACCGATCTCTTTCTCTATTCAATTATATTTTTAATTTAAAATAACATAAAAAAGGATTTCACTACTTTTAATTTATTTAAATTTAAATTATATAAATGATATTTTTATGTTAAATGAATATTTTTCGGAAAAAATCTAAATTTTCATTCCTAGTGCACTCCTTTTCGAACTTCTTGTATTAAATAAAAATACTTTCTCTACATCGGCATTTGTGATCGACATAACACACATTTAGTCAATACTTTTTAATTTTAATGGGGGATATACTTTTTCTTCAAATGCGCGTGACAGTATTTCTAACAATTTTCTACTCAAGTTTAATTTTTTATCTTTGTTTCTTTTATTACAAGGAAAATTGTCATTGATAACTACATTTTCCCACAATTCAGTCATTACAAATTCTATTGTGAGCAAAAGTTGTCCCCAATTAATTTTGTCTTTCAAAACAGTGCACTTAAAACCATAGTTCAGTGAAGTTAACCGACAATTCCACAATGAGATACCAAATTTTAAAAACAATTTAAAACATTGGGAAATGTATCCTGTATTAAATTTTTTGAGTATACACAAATATTGCCTGCTGTGGGGAAGACATAGTATGAGATGTGGTGTATGGTTTTGAAAGAATGTTTTCGTACGTGTAGAGTATTTTTGAAAATTTAAATATCACTGAAGCTGATCATATAACTGCAAATGAGCCTTATTTTAGTGTGTGCTGGTATCAAAATAAAACACTTCACCGTTAAACCGCCTAAGAGTTTATATTCAATATCAAACTATTTGTAAAAATTAGAACTTACATTCAAATTGTAAAGAAACTGAAATATAAATGTGTATCTTACTGCAGTCAAAAATATTCACATAACATGTAAATATCCTATTCCTCCACTTATTTCAGTACATTTTAAAAGCAATTTTTCATATTTATAAATGAGGCATAAAAACTCACACAGTTATAAAAATGTCTTTACCATTTTTTAATATACTACTATAAAATGTACATGGATTGTAAGATCAGTTCTAAAATCCTTCAAGCTTTTAGAGGAGCAAAAAACATGTAATTTTGGATAGATCAAAATTTTAATATAATAAAAAATATACATGTTATTCAGCAAATACATTTGAAAAATCAAAGTTCCTTCTGAAATAAACGTAATTGAAAGAAAAATGTTTAATTTGCAAATGATTAGAAATAAATGTTTATCTAAAGGGTATCCCCAAAGTGAGGCAATCCTCAAACTCAGTGGCACAACTATAAATGAGGACCAGGGCCTAATATGCCCATCCCAGTATACGTGACCATTGGACGCTGAGGTACCTGAGCACATGTTCCGATTTGGTGGTCTGTCTGAAGTGAGATCTCCAGTGTTTAAGACCCCAAACAAGCTTGGTACTTATTTATCGACCTACTGCAGCGGGGATGAAAGGCAGAGTCAACCTTGCCCAACCCGTTAGTAGAACTCAGACCTCTGGTGTGGAAACAGGATACACTACCACTTGACCCAATTTGATGAAAAATAAAACTTAATGATGGAATCTGATACAATTCCCTAATGAATGAGGGAGTCCAAACTTTTTTTCGTGTAAACTGTTTGGGCGGAAATGGTTAAATATGAACATTTCACAAGTTGCATAAATTAAAATTAACCCTTATAGGTTATATAAATTTTTAAAAGGTGTATTTTGGCTGCACGAATTAATTTTAAAAGGAGTGCGGTTACAAAAAAGTATAAAAAATCTATCTAAAGTAGGGTTGGTTACCTTAGATATTGTCAAACACAACAATGTATTCGAAGCCAATTCCACAATTCGTTGTAATGAAAATGTATGGAAAATTACAAGACTTATTTTTGCATTTGTAATTTTTATATTTTTTTCCTGAAAACTTTAAAAGCTAGAGTGGCCACCATCAAAACAGTGGGTCCCTCTGTTTTCCCAGCTCACCCCTGCCTAAGCCGACTTTGCCATAGTAAGTGAAAATGCCGTATTTTATTTGTCAAGATCATTTTATTGCAGACTGCATTTTTCATGTATTTTAGTTGGTCGTTTTATATTTCCTACATCAATATCTTAATGTCTGAATTTAAAATTACATAAAATTCTTGATATTCGCATCAATGACCATTATAATTTTTATTAGTATATGAATGCATTGTCAAACGATTACATGACTATTATTAACATATTATTTTAACCATTTAATTAATATTAAGTATAACATAACGCACAAATTTTCTGAACTTTAAAATAAATATTTCGGAAACTACTTTAGATATACTCATAATTTTTTCATTCCTACAGTTTAGTTTCTCAGCTTTGCTTCTATGTAAAAATTTATTGCATATTCATCAATTTTTTTAGCATATTTTTTGCTCTTAACATGCAGTTTTCGACCGAATTGTATGAAATTTTCGAAATATATTAAAAAATACTAAAGATGCTATATAATATAATTTGAATTTTATATTATACTCAAAGAATTGTTAGTACTTATGGTAAATAATTTTTAACTGTGCGATACATTTTTTCGAAATTTCAAATGAAATTTCTAATATAAAATTCCTTGTTTTATATGGTTGAGATTTCAAAAGATATCCAGATTTTACTTACTTCTTCAGTTAGCCTTTAAAAAAAGATAAATGTTGAGGTATTTTGCATAAATAGATGCTTTTGAATAGCTCGAATTTAAAATTGATCTTTATGTTTATTTATATGCATAAATGTCTACTGTAAATGTGTCTGTATACTTTTGATTACCATTTATTCAAACATTAAAAAAAAAATGTGGGAAAATCTTCATTTATGTTCTCTTTGATGTAAACTGAAGTTTAAGAACTTAATTTGGTGTATCTTAACAATATATAACTAAGTACTGTATGTTATAACTTCCCTGAACACCTGGCTTTGAAATCTAAAAAAAATAAATTTAATAGATCTGAATTGGTTTTCTTTTTTTTTTCCCTCATTATTTTTATCAAAGTGTAAAAAATTTTTTCAAATTATCTGATGAAGTTTGAATTTATTTATTTTTAGTAGTTGGAAAGTTTAAAAGGTTTCAAATTTTGAACTGTTCGGTGTTTTATTATTTTTTTGGCATCTTATAATGAAATAATCATGTTACAAAAAGTGAAAGCATTGTTTAAGATAAGAAAAATGAAGCAAAAGAATATACTTAAAAAGGTAATTTGTCTAACTATATAAAATAGCATATTGCCCTGACATGCCCCAACTTGTTACAGTTTCAAATTAATATGTAACCAAAAGGGAATTATAACATACTTTACTTATGCGTTGTGACTTTTCAAAACTTTTAAAATCTCAAATCAAGCTAACAAACACTTACTGGGGTCTAAAGAAATTCTTCCCTGATTTTTTACGATTGCTCCAGGGTCAGAACACAGGTTTCCCTGCGAGCAATAAAACTTCCTATCAGTGTCCTGCTGTGTGGCTTCCACCGTCCCTAATTATCTTTCAAGATATTAAACCTTTTAAAAGGGGGAAAGGATTTCAAAAAAGTACGGCTCAACCGCTTTTGAGAATGTTACTTGAAGGCAAAAATATATGTGCGGTGCATTTTTGAAGCATCTTTACAAAGACGGGATTTTACATGCAGAACTCTTGGAGGGTTAATGACTGGAAGATGATTTTTGGTGATGAAACACATTCAGTTTTGCAGGTATACAAATCAAGTGTACTTAGACGAAGTGAAGGTGAAACTCTGCTACCAAATTATATCCAACAGACTGTAAAACACCCTACTAAGCCATATTTTGGGGGGTCACAACAACTGGCACTGGAAACTGGATGTCCCTCTTAAATACATGATGAATTCTGTCAAATACATTGAAATATTACACAGTATGATTGTTCCATTCATGGAAACAATTAAAAAGGAATATTTCAATATGACTTGATCCCTTATCACAATTTGAAATTGGTTCAGACTTCTAAGTAGGAAAATAAAAGTGCTTGATTTACTTGGTAATTCACTAAACCTAAATCTTATAGTGAATTTATAGCATATTCTCAAGAATCCTTTAGCTAAGATGAATTACATAACAGAACAAATGATAAAAAGTGCTATACAAGTGTGGTTCCATGATGATGAAGTCAAGAACATTGTTATACTAGTGGAGTCAATGGCAAGAGGTGTTGAAGAGGTCCTTTCTGATAAAGGAAGACATACTTTGTACTAATACAGAGATTTTTTTTACTGTCTACTGGTATGTAATAATTAAAAGTCAAGATTTTAGAAGAAAAAAATCACTTTTTTTCCATTTCTCCCAATTAACTCGAACATTATAGTATGTAACTTCCATTATCTGATTTATGAAAAAAAAAAAATAAAAAAATAAACAAAAAAAAAAAAAAAAAAAATATCTAACAAATTTGTTTTTAAAAAAGGTGTGTGTGCTTATGACCACACGATAGAAGTGATAACTGCAAATTTTGTAATGTTATTTCAGGGATTAGTTCGGTGAATAAAAAACAAGGGAATATTAGTGTTGTCCTATAAAATTATTTATTCATATGTCTGTACTCATAAAGTAATATTTTTGTGCAAAATGTTCAATCATATTTGTGAATTAGTTATATTCTAAGAAGGAAACAATAGGCTTATGGTAGCTGAAATAGGTTATAAATACTTTAGATACAAAATTTTATTTAAGAATTCACAGGACTCTTAAATTGCAAATGTTTCAATTTTTTGAAAAAATATATGTTAAAGCCTCAATAGTTCTGAGTAATTTGTTACCAAAATTGTGTTGATACTGTAAAATCTTCTGAAGTTATTGAGAAATTAGTAGTGAAATTTAAATGAAAAAACCCTATCTCTTTTCTTTATTCCCTACCTCTCTCCTATCTTAATTTTTCGTAAAACAAAATTTTAGCTTCCATGCGGGATTTCTCAGAAACTATTTATGATATCAATTTGAAATTTTATACATGTGTTCAAAATAATGTTCTTCATAACTTATACAGCAATTTAAAAAAAAAACAAAAAAATTAATAGAATTTCTTTTATTTAAATTTACTATTTTCTTAAAATTTTTGTTATAATTGTATTTAAACATTTTTTTTTTTTTTGGCTCTAAATTTCTTAAATGTTAGAATAACTTCAAAATTTGAGCATTTTTATACCAAGTAAAATTAATTTTGTAAATTTTGATTAGTTTTGTACTTCAGAATCCAGCGCGGTGTAAAATACCGATTTTTATATTTTTGAAAAATTGTCCAATCTTTATTTCTTTATAACTTTTTACATTTTATCTCAAATTTTCTGAAAATTCGAGAGATATTGTAAATATATATATGGTTATCATGTGGTAAAAATTTCAAATTATTGTTTTCTTCTATTTCTAAGTTACATTGGTTTGGAAGAAGGATGTTTATTTTGAGTGCATGTATCTGTTAAGGGTCCTGTGTGAGCCCTTAAATATCTATAAAAAAACTCCGTCAAGCGTTGTTTCGTACTTCCTCGTGCTTTTATTTGGATCATTTAACATACTTAAATTGAATTTTGATTTTAAAAAAATCAACTAAAGGCTTTGATTTGTCTTTTGAAAAATCCACTTTAAAATTCCCACTTGAAATCATAGGTAATTTGTTCAGAAGACCTGATCCAGCTTTGTGACTTTTGGTTGTAATTTAACAATATCCAATTATATCCATGAATTAATTTAAGCAAAGGGATAGATAGTATGACAGGTAGTTGATTGGGAAGAGAGGAATCTGGGTCAAAACCTTTAAAAAGGGATTTAATCAGAAGATTTATATCACATTAGCTTATACTAGATCTTTTGTCATTGTATGGTAGTTTTGTACAAATACATCCAGTGCTGCTGCAAGAAAGTCTTCTTAATTATATTTTGTTTTCTTGTATTTAAATTATTGAATATAGCTTTTTCTTAATACCTGTATACTTTTAATTTTATTTTAAATTTTTAATTGTTTTAATTTTCTTTTTAGACTCAAAGTATATTTATAAGTAATGTTAAATTTTTTAAAGTAATATGATTAGCAGAACTATTTGTTCATTGCTATTCTGATTTGCTTACAAAAATAGATTTTTATTCTTAAATTCATTGCAATATTGCTAATGATAATTATACTATTTACTTAGTTCTATAAAAAATTTGTCCTTTTTCTACATTTTGTTTAATTTTAGTGTAGGATTTCTCTCTCTCTAAGCCTATTTTTTAAAAAATATTACATGTTTCATTTTCATGCTTCAACTACGATCATTTTCATACAAAGAGGTAGTGAAGGGGGGGGGGGGGC
>BMAV01026248.1:32013-84281 GCA_019973955.1 Trichonephila inaurata madagascariensis | reverse complement strand
CCCCCCCCCCCCCCCCCCCCCCCCCCCCCCCCCCCCCCCCCCCCACTCCTCCTTTTCTTTTTAGAGGTGTGAACGACCTTGTATAAGCAGGATTTCTGACTCGAGACGAAAAAAGCCGAAGGAGCGTTACATACCCGAGCGTGACGTTCATTCAAGTTCACTCTCCTGCAAAATGCGCCAATAGAAGTTATTACTTCAATAACAGCAAGAAATTTGTAGATAGAATTTGTAACATTCTTACTTACCAAGAATCCTTTTTCTGTGATCTTGTGTTTGGCATGCAATTGCAATCTAACCTTCAGGACGCCTTCTAACGGTGATGTGAAAGGTATCTAAAAATGCACCAATAAGTTAGGAAAGGATTCACAAAAAGTAGGAAGTAAAGTTTAAATAAATCATAATGTATTAAACTTTTTCATCAACTCAAAGAAATGTTTTTCCAGCCAAAATCATTTTAAAAATTTAATTTCACTACTTTTTAAAGAATTTAAAGTATCAAATCTAATTATGAACTTTTAAATGAAACTGAAAAATGCAAAAAGTGAGAGAAAACTGGAAAGATACCAGTTTTTTTTATTAAAATATCACAATAAAAATTAAGAAAAAGAAATTTGATTTTTTGTAGATTATGCTAAATAAAAGGAAAAATTGTTTATCTTTAAAGCATAAATTAAGATTTACACCAGATTAGTTTAAAATTTTGATTCTAATGTTTTATTGAAACAACACTCTTGAAGAAATGAGTCCCTATTTCATATAATAAAAATAAAATAAAAAATTTTTTTAAAAAATTCATAATTCTGCTCAACATTTTATGAGAATAAAGCAGAAAAACAAAATATATTAGCAAGTGGTACGAAATATAAAAGTTTGCATTTTATAAGGGAATTATATTTTGACTATTATATTATGACTAATGCCCTAGAGGCTAAATTTCTGGCATTTGTAAAAATAAATAATGAAATGATATTTATGAATACCATTACTCATATATAAAATTAAATATCATAACAATCTATTTTTTGTAAGAATCATAATACAAAAATTATTTCACAAATACAGAAGAAAAAAAAAATTTAAATCTTCATTTATTTTGATGATAAACAATATTCTTGTAGTGTTTCCTCCCTTCACCAGGAGGCGCACTGTGCTCCCCTCCAGTAAGAATGTGTTTTTTGAGTAGAGAAGAGTGAGCTTCTCGGCACCGGCGCGTTAGGTCGGTGGCCATTTTTGAAGTATTACCCGCGTGGGTCACTTGATTTTAAAAGAAATTTCAAGTTCATAGTAAATAAATGTGCTGTCCTCAAGAATATGTCTGTTGATGAAATTACAACAACATCACACACTTGGCCACAACTTATCATAATTCTACTGCAAAATATTTCTTGAAAGACAAAAGACTTAAATTAGCAGCTTTGATTGAATGTGAAGACTCTAATTGTTCCTATATGAATTTTATCAGTTTAAAGCATTGAATAACATATGAAAATTCTCTTATTTACAAGGTAACTTTTTGAATAAATTAACCTAAGTCCAAATGATTTCATGTTAGAATCATTGCAGTTTAAATGCTCATACTTAAAAATATCACAAAAAGTTGAATAAAGTTTTGCATTTTTAAAAGGAACATGGCAAAAATAGATTGATATCAATAAATGTATATAAAAATATTTACATACTTAATTTTAAATAATTCAAAACTTTTTATACATTGATATTTTCAGATATTCAAACAAGACATTTAAGAAGCAAATCAATCATTTTTACGAGGGACAAATTCAAATCACACAGACCTTTCCACCACTAATAATTAACACATACAAAAAAAAGTAGCTTTGTAGAAAATATAACCTTTTTTTAATAAAAGAAAATTTTAAATATATATATATATATATATATAACATTAAAAGAAAAATCAAGCTGTGTTCCATGGAACCCTGAGGTTCTACAAGTCAAAGTAAAAATTTGCACAGAAAATTTCAAATGTGTAAGCAAAATAGATTCCCACTTTCTCAATGGAGTTTATATGACGTCAAGTTCTAAAGCTGTGTTTTCCAAAGTGGGGGCCACGTCCCATGGATAGAAACTTAAAAAAGAATTTCGACATCAGACAGTCTCTTTCTTTTTAATAATTTTCTGGAACTTTTACTTTTTTTGAGTATGTAAATTTGGGTTTCATTACAAGGGACAAGCTACGACAGAGATTAGCCTCAGCAAAAATAATATAAAGCACACTTGAGTTTTATGACATGTTTAACAGTGAATGAAAAAAATTGAGTATAATGAACCCTGAACAAAAGATCATTTTTCTAAAATTGTGGGAAACTTGTGCAGTGTAACTTCAAAATTATTTTTTAGCTTCCCGTATTGATACAAATAAGACACAAATTGAAGAATCTTCATTTTGTGTTTAAACATAGCAAAAGGTAACTAAACTATCAACAGATTGAATGTTAAAATCTAATAACATCTAATAATAAACAAGAACAGCTGCAAATTCAGGCAGAATACACAAAAGCTATAAACATTTTAAAACCAGTCTGAACCATGTATTTCAGTGAAAAATATTGTTTAATGCATGTAACAAAATAAACACAGAATATGAAAAGCGATTACAGATAACTGCACCATACTTAAGACTCTGACCGTTTGAGTAAACAATACTAATGCATCCTAGTTACTATGCAGGTATATAATGCAAAAGTAAGTGACAACCAGAGCTTGAATTAATGCTATTCATGAGTAAATTACATTAAAATGTTAAAAAAATTAATAAAATATACAGAATTTTTTTAAATTGCCTGTACATTAAGTAACTGTAACAAGTTGATCTACTTTAAATATATTCTTCTAAGGTTTGGATAGAGTTTGCTGAAAACACCTTATAATTCCAAGAATTCCATGAGTCATCGAAGTTTGAAGACTACTAGTATAATGGAAAAATGTTTCTAAATTATCAAAATCTTATGAAATTCATTAGGTTCAAAACAAATTACAGTATTCAATAAGTTCAAAGTAAATAATTCAATGCAAATCAGTTGAATAAAAATCATAATTCTATTTTGAATTAATTTAAGAAATAGCTCCATTATTATTATTTTAAATCCTATTTACCTTGTCTAAAGTGAAGCACTTCTTGTTGCAATTTTGGAGAGAAAAACGAGTGTACCCAACGACAGAAAAACTAGGAGACCTCACAGCATGTGGTCCACCAGGACTGCTCAAGGCTGGAAAAGCAAGAAAAGTAAAGATCTTATATCTGTTATTTTACATTTGATTAAGAGGAGAGAAAAAGAAAAAAAACTTATGACAAATATTCAGGAACATAATTTAAAAATACTAATAATTATTTGAAAAAACATCCAAATACATTATGAAACTGAAGAAAATAATGTCACAACTTAATTTGTCCATTCAACTTTATTTAAATTTGATGTTTAAAAAAGAATCAGAGGAAAAAATTATTTATTATAAAACACTTCAACTCTAATAAAAATTAAAATATAATACATTAATATCCTTATTTCCCTAAATTTACAGGTAATTAATTTCTAACATTGCTGTATCAATTGGAAATGTGAGTATACTTGGTTGAAAATATATTTCATGATGAGATATTTTTCATCTATTGGTGAACTGAACAAAACAAGATTGTCTCTTTTTTTTCTATTATTTATTAAATATGAAAAACACATAGAAGGGATGTTAGGCAGACATATTTGGATTAGCATTACACGGTTGGATTCTTGGTTAGATGTGAAAAAAAAAGCAATCTTCATCCATGAGTGGAGAAAATATGAAACCTAATATTTTTAATCTGAAACTTTACTACAAATCTGAAGGTATGCAACTCATGTTATGTTTCTTGGTCATATTGGAGGTATTACTTCAACAGCAGCTAATTTGATTTATAACCATTTACCGTAAAATCCAGTGTATAAAGCCCATTTTTAACACAAAAAATGATATCTAAATTTAAGGGTGCGTGTTATACACTGGGTATAAAAACGATAGCTTTAAAAATAACAAAAGATATGAGCATAAAAAAAAAGTACTTCCAAACATAACAAAATACTGTTTATTTAAAAGAAATGACATGCCTTGTGAACTAAAAGAGTTATAGTTCTAGAAAGTATACTCTTTTTTCAAAAGTCCAGGATAATACCTGAAATCAATGATTTCAAAACATAAGGGCATTGTATACAAGCATTTCAGATTTCTTCGTAGAAAAGGGGGTGCACGGTATACATTGGATTTTACAGTATCCAGAAACTTTTGGAACAGGATAGTATGCTGAACACTGGGAATATTTGTGGTTCAGAAAGTAAGGGAAAACAGGAGATGAAAATAAGAGTTTGATCAAGTTATTGATATTTATGGTTTTTGACAGACAATATGCTTTCAAACAGTACAGAAGGGAAGAATCTCCTTGGTTGATTTTTGAATTAAGTAAAAGTAGATTATTTGAAAAGGTTAAGGCTATGAAATAATTCAAAATATAAATGATTTTCTAGGCAATAAAAACATTTGGAATTTTTAAAATAATCCAATGGTTACAGATTTTGTAAAGAAATAGTGAGAGAAAACAATAGATTCACCAACTATGTATATTACCTAGGAAAATAATTCTAAAAACATATTTTACCTGGAAGTTTTCCGTCTCCTTTCTTTCCTTTGGGTGTCAGTCGAATCTTGCTGTGTTCCTTCATAGGATGGAAAATAAATCCAATAAGACGCAAAAGATTTTGATCAATAAATTAAATTATAATTAAATAAAACAGTTATTTACCCCCTTTTTACAAAGACATACACAAAAAATGCCAATTGGTAAATTAAAGTATTCAAATAAGTTAAAAGAAAAATAACATTTTATTTTTTTTTTAATAATTTGATGTTGGAAAATGAAAAAGGAGGTTAAAAAATCAATATCTGTAACAATACTTTTACACAAAAATTATTAAATGTAAATAACATATTTATAATACACCTAAAAAAAAATTCAGTTTTGGGATGTTTAATCATCAATTTATAATTTTTTGGTATATATTACATGTTATTAATTAGATAAATATATATTCCATTTTAATACTTCAGGTTAACTCCACCGTATAATTAATTATCAGCATAATTTAGAACAGAATTTGATACTTACGCACTATCGCAACCATACCAACTTTCAAGATAACTCACCAAATTGGCAGCCTTTAATTCACATGTGTCAGAAATGGTGAATTGTCAATCATATGCTTGGTTTCATATAATGTTGCCAAAATGGTTGCGATAGTATGTAATTTTTTTCAAACAATTTTTAGACTTTCCAAAAAATGTGCAATTTTAGACAAATACAGTAGAACGTCGTTTATCTGAATCAATTGGGACCGGACACAGTTCAGATAACCGAATGCAATCGATGCAGTAATTGAAACTGGACACAATACAAATATTGACAATCATCACATGCGGAAAACGTACTTGAAGAAAAAGCAAAATGTCACAATTTTACCTTTATTGTGGGAAATAATTACTTATTTTTCGCTGTACCCTTGTACACCTTCGGTTTTTTCGCTGCAAGGTCTCCAATTCTCTTGAGCAGCAGTAGTTGAGTAGGACAGCACTCTGTTGTTCGTATCACTCCATAGCTGTCTCTAACGCAGAAAACGCGTCAGCATTTGATGGACTCTTGCTACTTTTGTTGTCCTCGTCTGGGTCAAATTCTTCTTGCATGGAAGTCACAATCTTGTTTTGAATTCAAAACCATAGCAGTTCACAACTCAACAAACGAGCAAATATACACCCCCTCACTTAGAAAAAAACTGACCTAATATTCTGCTCAGATGTTTACCAAATCACACAACTGAAATTCCCCATATATCCCTGACCTTGGATTTTCTTGTCACTAGACCACACGCGAAATAACTGTTCAGCATTGAACTTTTCGAAAACGTACTCATATACAGTACATGTAGTTGACAAAGAAAAAAAAACTGATCCGGAAATTTGATGCTCTGGATAAACGATGTTCTACTGTAGTATTTTGATGAAATAGGTTCATTTTTCAGTAAAAAAGTTTTTCAAGTTCTCCCTCATTTTTCAGAAAAAATTCATTTAAAACAAATATTTTAATTACTAAATAACTTTATTTTTTAGCATTTAACCCTCTGGGTGGTTTGCTTCCTCTGAAAAATCATTCCTAAATTATTTACGTTTATTTTGCAATCTCCTTCAAAAATGCAACAGACTTCATTCCTTTCCCCCTTTTTAACCTTGGCAGGTCGAAGGGGACGATTTTATGACTTAGTTCGGCCACTTTGTTAAGTGAAAACCAGGACATCACTTGTTTACAGCTGTTAAGTTTTCTTGGGCAATCTTGTATGAAAGTTGTAGTTCCACATGGTTGTTTTCCCGATATGTTACATCACAGTAAAATTAAAACAAAATAAAGAGTTAAAAAAAAAAAAAATGAAATAAATGGGTGTTAGAAGTTGAAAAATATTTATATTTTCTTCAAACAAAATTTATTTTTCTGCTATTTTTAAAAATTAAAAAAAAAAGTTCAAAAAATTTATTTTGGTATTGCGATTTGAACCACAAAAAAAGCATCTTGTACTCATTTTAGAATATGAGTAAAAAAACGTGCTCACTTTCCTGATTTTAAGAAAGGTAATGAGGTAAAAAGAGTAAAGGCCCTATCACTTTTTTTTAAATAATAAGACAATAAATGGTGCATACGGTGATATACATACGATGATTATATTTATGAAATAAAACCGATCTTTCTCTATTCAATTATATTTTTAATTTAAAATAACATAAAAAAGGATTTCAATACTTTTAATTTATTTAAATTTTAATTATATAAATGATATTTTTATGTTAAATGAATATTTTTCGGAAAAAATCTAAATTTTCATTCCTAGTGCACTCCTTTTCGAACTTCTTGTATTAAATAAAAATACCTTCTCTACATCGGCATTTGTGATCGACATAACACACATTTAGTCAATACTTTTTAATTTTAATGGGGGATATACTTTTTCTTCAAATGGGTGTGACAGTATTTCTAACAA
This sequence comes from Trichonephila inaurata madagascariensis, assembly GCA_019973955.1. Taxonomy (NCBI): domain Eukaryota; kingdom Metazoa; phylum Arthropoda; class Arachnida; order Araneae; family Nephilidae; genus Trichonephila; species Trichonephila inaurata. The sequence continues at coordinate 77,214 of BMAV01026248.1, read as the reverse complement.
TTTTCTACTCAAGTTTAATTTTTTATCTTTCTGTTTCTTTTATTACAAGGAAAATTGTCATTGATAACTACATTTTCCCACAATTCAGTCATTACAAATTCTATTGTGAGAAAAAGTTGTCCCCAATTAAATTTGTCTTTCAAAACAGTAGACTTACAACAATTTTGTTCAGTGAAATTAACCAACAATTCCACAATGTATCCATACCAAATTTTAACATTTGGAAATGAATCCTGTATTAAATTTTTTGAGTATGCATAAATATTGTCTGCTGTGGGGAAGACATAGTATGAGATGTGGTGTATGGTTTTGAAAGAATGTTTTCGTACGTGTAGAGTATTTTTGAAAATTTAAATATCACTGAAGCTGATCATATAACTAGAAATGAGCCTTATTTTAGTTTGTGTTGGAATCAAAATAAAACACTTCACTGTTAAACAGCCTATGAGTCTATATTTAATATCAAACTATTCGCAGAGTTGCTTACAATTTTTATTCAAATTGTAAAGATACTGAAAGATAAATGCTTCTTACTGTAGTCAAAAATATTCATATGTAAAAATCCTATTCCTCCACTTATTTCAGTACATTTTAAAAACTGTAGTTGAAAATAATTTTTTTATATTTATAAACAAAGCATGCAAACTCACAGAGTTATAAAAATGCCTTTATCATTTTAAAATATACTACTATAAAACGTACATGGATTGTAAGATCAGTTCTAAAATCCTTAAAGCTTTTATAGGAGCAAAAAACATATAATTTTGGATAGATCAAAATTTTAATACAATACACAAATATACATGTTATTAAGCAAATACATTTGAAAAATCAAAGTTCCTTCTGAAATAAATGTAATTGAAAGAAAAATGTTTAACTTGCAAATGATTGGAAATAAATGTTTATCTAAAGGGTATCCCCAAAGTGAGGCAATCCTCAAACTCAGTGGCACAACTATACATGAGGGCCAGGGCCTAATATGCCCATCCCAGTATACTTGACCATTGGGTGCTTAAGTGCACGAGTTCCAATTAGGTGGTCTGTCTGAAGTGAGACCTCCAGTGTTTAAGACTCCAAGCAAGCTTGGTACACATTTATCGACCCACTGCAGTGGGGATAAAAGGCAGTCGACCTCGCACAGCCCGTTAATAGAACCCGGACCTGTGGTGTGGAAGTACGATACACTAGCACTCGGCCCTATTCGATGAAAAGTAAAACTTAATTCTGGAATCTTATACAATTCTCTAATGAATGAGGGAGTTTGAACTCTTTTTTTTATGTAAACTGTTTGGACGGAAATGGTTCAATATGAAAGTTTCACAAGTTGCATAAATTAAAATTAACCATTATAGTTTATATAAATTTTTAAGAGTACAAAAGATGTATTTCGGCTGCACGAATTTTAAAAGGAGAACGGTTTACCAAAAAGTTGTACAAATCTATCTAAAGTAGGGTTGCTTACCTTAAGATATTGTCAAACACAACAATGTATTGGAAGCCAATTCCACAATTCGTTGTTATAAAAATGTATGGAAAATTACAAGACTTATTTTTGCATTTGTAATTTTTATATTTTTTCCTGAAAACTTTAAAAGCTAGAGTGGCATCCATCAAAACCGCGGATCCCTCTGTTGGCCCAGCTCGCCCCAGCCTAAGCCGGCTCTGCCCTAGTAAGTGAAAATGCCATATTTTGTTTGTCAAGATCATTTTATTGCAGACTGCATTTTTTATGTAATTTAGATGGTTGTTTTATATTTACTACATCAATATCTTAATGTCTGAATTTAAAATTACATAAAATTCTTTACAATTGCAACAATGCCCATTATAATTTTTATTAGTATATGAATGCGTCGTCAAACGATTATATGACTATTATTATCATATTATGTTGACCATTTAAATAATATTTAGTATAACATAACGCACAAATTTTCTGAACTTTAAAATATATATTCGATACTTGAGATATACTCATAATATTCATTCCTATGGTTTAGCTTCTCAGCTTTGCTTCTATGTAAAAATTTATTGCATATTCATCAATTTTTTTAGCATGTTTTTTGCTCTTAACATGCAGTTTTCAACCGAATTGTATGAAATTTTCAAAATTTATTAAAAAATATTATGATACTATATAATATAATTTGAATTTTATATTATACTCAAAGAATTGTCAGTACTTATGGTAAATAATTTTTAAATGTGATACATTTTTTCGAAATTTCAAACGAAATTTCTAATATAAAATTCCTTGTTTTATACGGTTGAGATTTCGAAACATATCCAGATTTTACTTACTTCTTCAGTTAGCCTTTAAAAAAAGATAAATGTTGAGGTATTTTGCATAAATAGATGCTTTTGAATAGCTCGAATTTAAAATTGATCTTTATGTTTATTTATATGCATAAATGTCCACTGTAAATGTGTCTGTATACTTTTGATTACCATTTATTCAAACATTCAAGTAAAAAAAAAAATGTGGGAAAATTTTCATTTATGTTCTCTTTGATGTAAACTGAAGTTCAAGCACTTAAAATTCAAATATAATTCTGTGTATCTTAACAATATATAACCAGGTACTGTACGTCAACTTCCTTGAACACCTAGCTTTGAAATCTAAAAAAAAAAAAATCAATAGATCGGAATTAGTTTTCTTTTTTCCCCCTCGTTATTATTTTTATCAAAGTGTAAGAAAATGTTTCAAATTATTTGATGAAGTTTAAATTTATTTATTTTTAGTAGGAAAGTTTAAAAGGTTTCAAATTTTAAAGTCTTCAGTGTCTTATTATTTTGGCATCTTATAATGAAATAATCATGTTTCAAAAACCGAAAGCATTGACTAAGATGAGAAAAATGAAGCAATAGAATACACTTAAAAAAGTAATTCGTCTAGCTATATAAAATAGCAGCTACGCTTTTGAGAATCTTACTTGAAGGCAAAATTATATGTGCGGTGCATTTCCGAAGCAGTTTTAGAATGGTAGGACTTTACATGCAAAACGCTTGGAGGGTTAAAAACATTATAAAGAATTGGATTACAAAAAATATTTTAAACAAATGTATGCTTGTATGTAAAAATGTAATGTGTATGCTTAATGTAATTCTTTTATGCTTAAATGTAAAACAATTTTTTTTATTAGATTTAGATGAAACACAAAGGACATTTTAGCAAGGAAAAAATTGGATTTAAAATTGAATAAGTAAAGAAATGAAACATTTTTTTGTTAAAAAATAATTTGTTAATATTATATTTTTTCTTTATTTAAGTATAAACACAAACGTGCATGTCAAAAGTAGTACACTCAGTAGCGCATAAGGGGAGGGGTGCAGGTTCGGAAGTCCACCATTCTCGTCTCATGCTCCAATACACCGCCCAACATATTCTTTTGATTTTGTCGATTTTGGGAACAAAAAACAGTAAAGAATAATATATCGAATTAATAATTAGTATTAATTATTAAAATTAGCTATTAATAACAAATACTTAATTAAATTTTACATACTATATACATAGGATTATAATCAATTATGAAAAAAATCAAGGGCTTTGGGATTGTCTGAACCTGAGGACCCCCCTCCCCCTTGTGTGCGTCACTGAGTACACTTATATAAATTAATTTATGGACATCTTTTTATATGAAAATGCTACGATATCTTTCCTTTTAGAAAACAACCTTTGCAATCAAAGTCCTTGTAATTGCACAAAAGCTAAACCCATTAAATATAAACAAAACCAAAATAACTTAAAACATATAAATATGTAATATATTTTACAATACAACATTAGCATAGCAAAATTGAACAATTTTTTTTTTTAAAATACTTACTCTCTTAATATGATATTTCTTTTCATGAGGAAGATTTTCTTTTTTAGTTTGCTAAGGAAGAAAAACATACTAAATTAAAATAATGTTGTTTACAGATAACATAACTTAACTGAGAAAATGTTTTTTGAATGATATTACATTAAATTTTACAAAAAAAATTTCAAAACCAAAAACTCTCCATACATTTTTTTCTATTATATACACACACATACACTTTTATATGTTAGCCAGAGCAACTGCAAATTCTAAAGATAATTTATATGTTAAAAAATACACAAAAGAAGCAATGATGCATTTAAACATTGATGTTGTTAAATTTTCAAAAGAAAATTACTTTTTCTCCACACTTCTAAGAGTAGAAGTAGTTTTAAATAAAACTCATACTAACAAGGGCAGCTAGTAATTTCAGTTAAAGAAAAAAAATAATCTTTTCAAAGATCATTGAAAAATCTTTATTCTAACATGTCTTTTTAATAACAATTGAACAAACTTTTAATTACCATTCACAAATAATAAAAAGTTAGGTTCACTGTTGCCATGCATAGAAAAATGAAATAATACAATTTTAGAGTTAATATTGCCTTTTGTGAAAAATAAATAAATAATAATAATACATTTTCAACATATGTGTTTTTAAAAATGCATTTAAATGATTGACTGAATTTATTTTACAAAAGATTATAAGAAATAGAATTTTTAAATTCAAATTTAGTAAATAAGGGATAAATGTAACGAATAGTTGAGTTTCTCATTTATAATATTCATACTTCATGAACCAATCACTTAAAATTATAAATGCTTAAAATCTAAAAACTTCACAACTTTTAGTGTTTCCCTCCATGAATACATCGTTTTGGTATGCTGCTTATAGGATCATTATTACTAAAATATGTAGTCAATATATTTGAAAAACCATTGTATCACTTACTGATTCTGAGCAATTTATTATTCTAATTCATATGAACTTTAGTTTTGCACATTTTTAAATATGAATAAAATTTAACGTACCAATGTATAAACTTCAAAGACAATGGAAAAATCAGGAGGAAGATTTTTTAACTGGATAAGATTAGTAAAGCGGAGGGAACCACTAGTAAGCTTGTCATTTGTGGAGACCATCTGGGTCACTATCACTTGGTGACCATGACGCAGGAGACACAAAAAGTAATGTACAACATCATCTAAAAATAAAAATATATAAGTTACTCAAAACAATATTGTAATGAAATATCAAATTACAAATGTTACAAAAAATTAAGAGAAGAAAATTGATTTTTATATTTAAGAAACAATTTATAATTGTCACACTTATACAAACTACCTAAGATTCTTATTATAAAAGGGTTTTATCTACTTTTTGATGTTTCTAAAGATTATAAAAATGGATATTATTATTAAATGCAGGTGAGCTGTAAATTTAAATATGAAAAATCGGAAGAGTTTCTTAAACAAATTGTTTTATTTCTTATTAATGACTGGAGCAAATTCAAGACATAAAGTTAGAGCTAATATAGCTTCATAAGGGGATGTTCAGCATTTTAACTTCATAATTATATTGTCTATCAATTTTTAGTCAAATACATATTTTTAAAATTTTGTTCAGTTGAAAAATTTGCACATCATACAAACATATTCAACTTTATTAAATTGCTTTGCCAATTTCAAGTCAAATACATATTTTTCTTTAAAAAATAGTGTTCTGCTGAAATTTACATACTATACCTACTAAGTTAAAGTATATTAAGTCCAGTAAAGAGAGTTAAAATATTTCAATTACTTCTAAGATGCTTACACATGTTAACTTAGGAAAGTTAATAATGGGAAAAGAAATTAGTTAGCAATGTAAAGGAAAGTTAGAAATACAATATCATGGGTTGCTATTCTTTGTTATAGAACCTTTACCAAATATGCAAAGATTATTCCTATACACATATATTTAACATAAAAAATTGCCAATAAAATTTCAAGCTTGTGAATTAAGATAAGAGCTATTACTCGTGGTTGGAGAAGCTAGATAATTATAACATGTTGAATATTAAGTGGCACACATCTATCAGTTATAATTAAAATCCTCAAATCCTTTTTTTCCCAAATTTAAATCTGATTAATCAATGCTAAGTTAAATAAAACAGATTTAATATTTTAATTAAAAAATGAACAATATTCCAATTACAATTTTCATTATATTAGAAAAAAAAATTTTTAAAAACCAATATGTTACTTGAAATCTAAGGAATGTTTACTCACTGCCCTTTCCTTCTAGCTGTGCTGCAATGAAATCTCGCTTGAGTGGCAGCTCCATATCTGTGATGGTGAGTGTCCCAGTTCCTTCCTCTGTTGCAGTACCCTGCGCACCATGGGATTTGAGGCGTTGGATCTCATTTAGAAGAGCTTGACGCTTTTGAGCTTAAAAAGAGAATTATTAAACATGCTTCTGTCAGATTTTAAAGAAATAATAATATAAATAGTATTTTTTTTAATTTAAAAATTATCTAATGCTGATTAAATTCTGATGTCCAACTTCACTATGCAAACCTATTCGAATGAATTCACTTTTTCAAATACAAAATAACTTCTATATTTTATTCACAACAGTAAAAAGCTAAATTTATATTTTTGACCTGTTTAAGTTTTTAAAAAAGTGTATCTGTAAAGTATTTCAATTTTTTACAAACACGGTACAAGAAATGTTTTATCATAAAAATTTATTTCCACAAGACACTTTGAGGTTCAAAAATAAGATCCTTCTCCATAACTTTAGATATGAAAAGTCTTTGTGTATGTCCTCTAAATAATTTTTTTCCTACATATATGGGAATAATTTAACATTTCAATCTAATTTAAAAAATAAGATCATTAAAAAAGGTTTTAAAAATATTTTATATGACTTTTTTAAGCATATTTTGGTTTCCCTAAATAAAAAAATTTTAGTTTCCTTTTTAGTTAAAAAATATTATTAATGATCAACTCAGTTTTGAAATTAAGAGAAAAATTCTCAATCTCTTTCTACTTTTGTTATACTTTTCATATTTTTTTTTTTTTTTTTTTGGATTATTTTATCATAAAATGTAAGGATTGAAGTTTTGGCACATTAGTTCAAAAGAGTTACTTTGTTTTTGAGAAACAAACGGGATAAGGCAAAATACAGCAAAAAAAAAAAGAGTGAATAAATTTTTAGATATTTCTTTATTTGCAACTACTCATTTTTAAACTTTTTGTAAGTGATTTAATGTGTAAGTGAGTAAACCAAACCAAAATTCATTTCAGTAGAATATGCTAAAACATAACCTGTATTGTGATTTACATAAAAGAAGTTTGGCAGGATCAAACTTTCTTTTATACAGTAGTAAATATACACACTTTCCAAAATTTAATTAAGAATTATAAATAAATTTACAAGATGTTTCAATAAAACTGTTTCATTCGCCAAAATTTTATATATTAAATATTTTAATAATTTTAAATAGAAATTACATTTATAAAAAAATCAATAAAAACTTACAGAGAAACTATTCAGAGAAAAAAAATAATTTTAAAAATATATCTGTAATATTTTTTATCACTTCAGCATTTTAGTTATATAAAACAAGTACACTAAATGTAATAATACAAAATAAATCAAATGAAGCTTGCAAATATTTAAGTATGAAACTCTTTTTTAAAGAATAGCTTTATTATTTGAGTACATGGCTGTTAATCACATAGGGCAGAGGTTGACAAATAGCCACTTACAGGTAACATGTGGCTAGCAAAGAATTTTTTTTTTTTAATGCATCTCGCCCAGACAGTCAGGAAATCCAAATATAGAGAAAATGTTTTCTATATTTGGGCAGACATATTTCTGAACAAAGTTTTCCTTGCATGAAGATCAACAAGAGTAAACACAGGTGCAAGTTGGCTGTGACATTAACTAGCAGGATGCGATGAGAATTTTAATAAGCAATCTCACTCCTGATTTTAAAAAAATTGTAGAAAAGTGTGATAGGATACATATGTCTTATTAAACTGATTCTAAAATTAAATGTGCTTTGCAGCTATAGATAATATGAAACTTGAAAATTTAAAATGTGAATAAAACTGCCTCTATTTTATTTAACTTAATTTTTATGGTACAATTTACATTTTTTCTGAAATGCAGAATAAACTAATGAACGCAATCATTTTAATAAGGTGCCCTCACCGCTGACATAGAAGGCACCGAAAATAAACACACTTTAAACATAACAGGAAGAATTACTTAAGGAATTTGTTGGATAAAAATGTTATGCATCAGAAAAGTACCTACTGGCAATGAGCAACAACCTCTCTCCTTCAACCTGCTCTGAAGATCCAGTGAATTCTGCTGTGGTATGGCACAGGTTGAGAGCTTGACTGGTCTGACCAATAACTGTTTGCTGACGAAGCACTTCCTCTTGCAATTGCTGAGGAAAACAATTTTCTTAGATTTTATAACTCATATCTTCATATATCACTTCCAAAAAAATTCTGAGAAAGGTGCTTAGATTAAAAGAACCCCCTACCTACTAAAATACATAATTTATCATTTTTAATTTAGAAAACAAGATATTTGTTTTTTAAATTTTTTTTCGTTACAGTAATATCTTGAATTTAAGCAATAAATGGGATGGAGTGACAACCACGTAAGTCAAATTTGTGTAAGTTAGGGTATGATTTCACATATAAATACATACAAATTATTTCTATTTGGGGCCGGAAACAAAAGAAAATAATATAGAAAAAATGTTTCACAAAATCTAACAAAGTAGTTTGCCAACTTAAAGATTTTTTTTTTCTCCCACAAAATTTCCTCATAGCATGGTAATAATTTTTTTATTCCTAGTTTTGATGAATAAATATGCTCATCATTGCAGTCATATAGTTCCTAAAATTTGTAACCCTTTTTTCAATTAAACTGAAGCTTTCTGTCAAAGTAGCAACCGTCATTGAATCTTCTGTTGCACTGGATCTAAAGACTCTTCAATATTTTACTCTTGCTCATGCATTTCAAGTACTCATCAATTGTCTGTTCCCAATTATAGGAATCTAGCAGTTCTTGAATGAAAACGCTATCCACTTCTAAATTTATTTGCCTGGAAAGATCAACAACTTCTTCAATCACATAACCAATTTCACCTATCCCTCCCCCCTCAAACAGAAGACGAATCAACGAGATTTGAAAGTCACATAAATATGGATTTGAGGTATTACTGTATTTAAGCAGATTTTTAAGATAAAAAAATAATATCTTTAAAACAATATCAGTTAGAACAAAAAAAAAAAAAAAAAGGGGGGGGGAAGTATATTTATCACATTTTGAAATTTTAAACTTTTACAAGTTAAAAGTTTTTAAAAATTGGTAAATGCTATGCATGACTACCACTACTAAATTGTAAAAAGCTTCTTGTGTGTAATAATTTTACATATTTCTTGAAAAATCTAATTAAGTTCCTTTTACCAATATTTTAAATCTTTACTACTAGGTGTACAACTTTGCTTCTGCCATTTTGCAATAGATGGCTGTAGCGGTAAGTGGTAATCGAAATAAATAGATCGTAGATGTCATACAATAAGCTTAGGTATTTGTAAACATAATGCCATCGAAATATTAGTCAATTTGTGTCTGCATCATAAAGTTATTCTTGACTAAACATGTCAGCTTACGAGCCAAATTCTCGTCATTTGCGGGAGGTTTTAATTTTCTGCTTTAATATGAAGAAATCTGCGGCCTAGGCTCTTCGAATTCTCTCAAATACCTATGGTGAGGCCGCTATTAGTGAAAGAACGTGCAGAGAGTGGTTTCAACGCTCCAAGAACAGTGTTTTTGATGTCGAAGACCAGCATGGCGGTTGAAGAGAGAAGGTTTTCAAGGATGCAGAATTGGAGGCATTACTTGATCAAGACTCGTGTCAAATGCAACAAGAATTGGCAGGAGCATTGGGAGTGACGCAACAAGCCATTTCAAAATGCCTGAAAGTCATGGGAATGATTCAGAAACAAGGAAATTGGGTGCCATACGAGTTGAAGCCGAGAGATGTTGAACGGCGTTTGCTTGCTTGTGAACAGCTGCTTGCAAGGCAAAGATGGAAGGGATTTCTGCATCGCATTGTGACTGGGGACGAAAAATGGGTTTGTTACAATAATCCCAAGTGCACAAAATCATGGGGATATCCCGGCCATGCTTCCACGTCGACGACCAAACCGAATATTCACAATTCCAAGGTCATGCTCAGTATTTGGTGGGACCAGCTCGGCGTAGTGTATTATGAGTTGTTAAAACCAACTGAAACAATCACAGGCGATCGTTATCGAACACAATTAATGCGTTTGAGCCAAGCACTGAAAGACAAATGACCGCAATACAACGAGAGACATGATAAAGTGATTTTACAGCATGACAATGCTCGACCCCATGTTGCAAAAGTGGTCAAGACATACTTGGAAACATTGAAATGGGAAGTCCTACCCCACTCGCCATATTCTCCAGACGTTGCTCCCTCGGATTATCACTTGTTTCAATTAATGGCACACGGCCTGGCTGACCAGCACTTCCGGTCTTATGAAGAAGTAAAAAATTGGATCAATTCGTGGATCGCTTCAAAAGATTACCAGTTTTTTCAATGTAGGATTCGTAAGCTGCCCGAAAGATGAGAGAAAGTAGTGGCCAGCAATGGACAATACTTTGAATCATATATGTACTATCAGTTTTTTACAATAAAGCCTCGAATATCGGAAAAAAACGGCAGAAGCAAAGTTGTACACCTAACTATTAGGTGTACAACTTTTTAATAGTTTTTCTTTATAGAAAAATTAGATCAGAATTAAAATATATCCAAGTTTCAGGAAACCCAATCTAAAATGTTTATGTTAGTTCTAATCTGTTTTGATACATGGAAAAAAAGTTTGCAATGCGTAATTAACTATCATCATTGTTACAAAATGTAAAAAATTAACATAAAAGATGAAAATATATATAATAAAAAAATTTCCAAAATAAAACTAACTTCAAAACATCCCATTTAAAAATTCTCAGAAGTATATTTGTATAATTAACTGATAACATAGTTATAACCTTGATATAATTGACCAGTAGAGATTTAATTCTGAAGCTAAAAAAGATGCTGTTAAAAATAATAATAATAATGCATTTGAAAAAAGGGCCTTTTTTGGAAAATTGAAAAATGTCATTGAGTATGATGACTTTTTCACTCCAATTTAAAGTTCAGAAAAATATAGTTCTAGCTTCTTTACTAACATCACAAAGAAATTTAAAGAAAAAGAAGGAAAAATTATATTTATTTATTTTATCCTAATTAGAAACTATATAAATAAATATTATTAACCTTAAATTAAAACAAAGTAGTATTCAAAGATAGTGAATTTAATTTTAAAAAATATATAAATGTGCATAAGTATTCTCCAAACGATTACTCAACCAACTTTGATTCGTTCCTGAATCTCCTGTGTGCGCTCTTTTCCCTCTTCCTGTATTGGTGTAATGTGTTCCCGTCTTACAATGGTGCGCACAGGAGGCGTTCGTGTCTCCTGCTTTTGTTTGCGGTAGAAGCTAACAGTGTACTGTAGAGGTACATCTGTATATTCAGCTCCTTCCTCTGTACCACAAGAACTTGTACTGCTGTAACTCTGACTTTTAGAAAGCTACAAAGAGAAGAATAAAAATAAATTGCAAAGCATTCCCACATGGAGAGAATCATGCATCTATATCACAGAGATTTCTTTAAATAATATAAAGAAAAGAAACGAAAATAACAATTTAATCTAAAAATAAAAATACAGGGGGTGAACGAAAAATAACCGGAATCGAACAGCTGTGCGTTCATGCTTTGTAGTTATGAGTTGTGCTGTTAGTCGGGAGTATCTTGTAACCGTTAGTGAGCAGGCTTCAGTCTGAGTTAAGTGGATTGCTTGTGCTTCTTTGTTGCGAGTGCTCATGTTTCAACCCTTTGGTGATTAGTGAGATGGCTGACCACAAAGACCAAAGATTGTGTGTGAAATTTTGCTTTCAGTCGGGAAAATTGCAGCCGAGACCATTGGGATGCTCTGACAAACCTTTAATGGTAAAGCTTTGGGAAAATCACAGGTCTATGAGTGGTTTTCCCATTGAAATCTGGCATCATGTCGAAGACATGCCCCAGTCAGGACATCCTTCAACAGGAAGAAATGACAGAAACATCAAATGTGCAATTGATGAAGATCATCGAAAGACCAATGACCAAATTTCTGAGGAAACAAACATGTCATGGAGCATGTTCCTGAAAATGCTACAACTCACACAGTTTTGATGATTCATCAGTTTTTGACAAACAACAGCATTGTGCTTGTGCCTCCTCTACCCCATTTACCCAATTTGACTCCACCAGATATTTGTTTCCATGGATGAAGAGAAGTTAGAAAGGAAAGCGAGTCGTTGATGTGGATGAAGTCAAAGAAAACACCCAAACAGCTTTGAACAGTATCCTGCCTCAAGAATTCTAAAACTGTTTTGAGCAGTGGCAAAAGTGTTGGGACAAGTGCAAGAACAATACTTAGAAGGGGACTAATGTAAAGTTCAATAAAAATGCAAAACAAAAAAATAATAAATTTCAGTTATTTTTGGGTCCCCTCTCATAAGTAGCATTTTTTTACAGGGTTAAAGCAACAAATTTTTATTAAATATATAAGCCAATGATTTCAAAAAAAGCAAATCCCAGCTAAGTTTTTGAAGATGTCAGCCACCATATTAATTGCATTACATAACTCAAGAATTTAATGGAACCTGAAATATAACTTTTTAAAACTCTCTAAAAAGAGCAATTTTTTTTACAACCTATATTACACAGTAAATACTAAAAAAAAATCTAAACATAGGACCCAAATTATACTCTTGCCCCACCCTTTCTTTTCTGTTTAAAATCTTTATACTACTTCTACATTACTATATTATGGACTAATATCTCACATTCCAAACAGCTAATAATTATTTTTTTGAAATAATAATTAGAAACCAAAAAACTATTAAATTATCCCTTGACATATAATGACGAGTTGAGGTTGTCATTAATTTAATGTACCATTGTAAACTTTGATAAGTCGTAACTCAACAAGAGCTATTTCTGGAGAATGCCATACAGTATATTATTAGATTACTCTATTGCTTCATTTATGCATTAATTCTGGTATGTTTACAATGTTCAAGATGCCCTGCCCTCCTACCTTTTCAGCAATACCAATAACAAATTAACTAGTATTTTTCAGTCACATCAATTTTGCATTACTATTATGTCAAAGGATTAATCAAACTTTTTATAAAAAATCTCATCGAATATTTTAATTCCTTAACAAACAGTTTTTTAAAAAATTACTATTTAAAACAATTTCAAAACTCTAAAATTTAAAATAAGGGCTTCTTAAAGTAATATTTAAACAAAAACTCTTTAAATTACTGCTTTGAAACTCAAGTTAAGGATAATTGTTGAGATGTTGAAATGCACTGAAAAATAAACCAAATAAAACATATTTTAGATTTACCACTCACATAGCAAGAGCTTTCTTCAGAACATGAAGATTTGACCGAATATTGATCGGTCACACTGCTTCGAGCCTCATCATCTGTAGGAGGGAAACCTGAATATAAAGCAAATACATACTTAACAAAATGAATAACAATATCTATATCATAGCTATTCATCAAATCACTTATAAGATACAACAATAGCAAGTTGAGTGAATGAATGAATGAGTGAGTGTTATTAATGATGCATTTCAAAGCAACACAAAGGCCATTGGAGACTAACTTTGTTATTTTGAGCTCCCGTTAAGGGAAAAGGACAAACATGGGTCCAGATGAAAATAATCATGATCCCTTATTTCTTTACTCTGAATAAATCTCATACTTCTGTTTTATTGGGTAAGATTGCTATATGCATCTAGAGTTAAATTTAAAACATTTCACAGCATTTTCAAAATGAAACTGGAACCACTGGGAAAAAAGCTTTTTCCTTATTGGAAAAAAGTTTAATTCCTATGGAAATATCTAGCAATTTACTCATTCAACATAGTATGTTTAAATTAACAAATAAATTTAAACATATATATTAAACATAAAATAAGAAATCTTTTCAAAAAGAATAACATTTTAATTTTTAGCCTTTAGTTATTATAAAATAAAAAAAAGTAAAGAATAAAATGTGGCTATAAAATTGGATGTAAACAGATTTGAGCTTATGTTAAATCAATGCTATTCTAGTTTGCACAATAGATAAAATAACACCTTATGTTTTGAGCAAAAAAATCTATTATTTTCTACTTGAAGGTTTTCAATCAACATAAGTCTAACTATTGCTTTCATGATTTTATATTTTTATATAACAGCCTACTCTCTTCATTACTTTAGAAAACTTATATTTAAACTTCAATACAATTTTTAACAGTAAAAAAGTATATACTTAAATATTAATAGAAAAATAAAGTACACAGATCAATTATCAAATAGAAAATATTAATAAAATCAGTACTTGTATATTCTAACAACCACATTGATGAAAGTTCACACTTTTTTTTAATAGAAAAATAAGGATTTATAAAAAAAATACTTGCCAAGAAAAATTAAAGCATTGATATCATGCAACCAGAATTTAGCTCAATTTGTAACTTGAATCAACATGGTTTTGACAGTTATAAGATAACAATTGTTGTTGTGGCAAATGCCACCTGTCTGATGTAGTCAGAACGAGGCCCACAAAATTCATCGTGGCATGGGGCTAGAAGTATGCCTGTCGTTGGCCTTGAGCATCATACAGGTGACAGTACGAATTAGCTCAGCGAAATTCCTGAAAGGACGATAGATGGCGACACCACCTATCTCCACCTCTTCAATTTTGGCATGGAACTTAAGGGGAGGAAAATATTCTCCAGTCCCCTGAACTCTTGAATCGGACCCCCTGATTTAACGAGCACATACTCTGCGTGTACTCGGAGGGTATTAGGTGGCATTGGGCATCGAACCCATGCCTTCCGGTCTGGAGTCCCATGCTCTAACCACTAGGCTACCCACAGCCAAGATAATACATAAATATAACATACAAAAGAATCCTTGAACGAAAAATTTAAGAATCAATGACTTAGACAGTGTACTCACTATCAGTATCAAGTCCAGCTTCAACTGAGAATTGTCTAGCATTGAAAGGAGCTGGTTCAACAAAAGGATCCTCTTCTGCCGAATCTTCATAACTTTCCTCTTCAGGGATAGATTGGTTTTTCTCACTTGACTCGGATTCTGACTCAGCAGGTTTCACGGCTTCAGACTCAGTCGGATAAATTTCTTCTTCTTCCTCCTCTTCTGAAGTATATGATGCACTCTCAGAAGCAATGGGTAATTGTGCTGAGCAATCCTAAAAGATTATTTATCATAGTTACTGCAAAGTAGAAAACAAAGAAAAGGCTGAACTTAAGTTACATCGAATGAAAATTTAACATGTAATATTTTTGTAGTGGTGCCTTCTTAAAAATGTTGTTAAATAAAACATAGTATTTTCTTTGGACACAGAAAATTTCTAAGAAAATAGACTGAAAGATAAGGGACAGGTGTATTGAGCAATAGTCATTCTTTTGAAAGCTAAAATACAACCTTATTAGTTTTACTAACCAAAAGAGTATTATATTATGTGATACTACTATATAATTTTTATTGTAATCAATCTATTTCTTCTTAGGTAAAACCTGTATCATGCTTTGTCTCCTACAGTGTATATTACCAATGATTCACTGATTTGTTTATTAATGTTGCATTTTGAAGCAGTATGAGGGTCATTGATGGCATACCTCATAATTTTTTTAAATCATGATCCAGTGATTGAGATGACATCTGAGGGTATAATACCAAATTGAATACTTCATTAGTTACTTTAAATGAAAAATGGTATATTTTTGAATATTTCAAAATTTCAAGAATACAGTATGATAAAAAGGCATAATTTTGAAAATTATAGATTTTTTAATGCTAGGACATTCTTTTCTACCTTAAATTGTATTTCAAGTTTAATAGTTTCCCCGACTTTAAAAGATCACCTTAACCCTCTAAGCGGTCTGCACTTAAAGTCTTGCCATTCTGGAGATGCTTCAAAAATGCACTGCACATATTTTTTTACTTTCAGGTGGGGTTCTCAAAAGCGGTTGAGCCGTATTTTTAAGAATGCGGCTCGGACGCTTTTGGGAATCTTGCTTGAAGGCAGAAAAAGCATCTCTGAAATGGCGGAATTTTATGTGCAGACCGCTTGGAGGGTTAAAAACTATAGCCAGAATTTAGATCAAGTAATCTTAATATGGAATGGCATTTTTAGTAATTTTAATGAATAATAATTTTATTTTAACTCCTTTTCTTGAGTTTAATGTCAAAATAAAACTCATCTTTTAGGACTTATTTTTTAAATATAATTATTCATGTGTTTACTTCATAAAAATGCAATAATTACATGTAAATTTAGTACTTGACATAATATCAAGATTTATATGACCTTTTTATTGCCCTTTGTATTATTTAATCCCATTTATTAACAAATTGTAGCACATATCAGTACATTCTACATGTACGTTTTATACAACATCTTGGACCAGCACACATTATTCAAGGGATTAGAAATTTAAAAGAGTATTAATACTAAATTTGGAGACATTTCATTTTAAATACATTCAAATTCTTCAAATATTTTAATATATATATGGTATATTGTTAATTTTTAAATACTTTTGACATGTAAAAAATTGATACTTTGATGACAAAAACTAATTTCAGAAAAAATAATTTAAACTTATTTTATGGGCATTGGAAATGTTTACAAGTGGATAAGTACAGTTTATGTGACTTCTTATCATATTTTTCTTACTCTGGATTTCAGAAAATATAAAAAATGAAATATAGTTGATAAGATCAACTTTTTTCTTCCATACAAAAAATGGAAAGTAGAACAGAGATTATAATACAGCTTTTATGTAGAACTGTAATACATCAACATATAAAAAAAGAAACTGTTTATAAAAGGTATGGGATCAAGTTGTGGTAGTGTATTGCACTTCCACACCACAGGTCCAGGGTTCAAACCAGGGTCTGGGCAAGGTCAATTCGACCTTTCATCCCTTCAACGGGTTGACAAACGAGTACCAAGCTTGCTTGGGAGTTAAACACTGGAGGTTTTGCATTCATACAGCTTGCGTTCATTGCTCATACAGCTCAGTGCCCAAGATCATGAAAACTAAGATTGGCACAGTAGACCTTGGCCCTCATGGTCTGTTGTGCCACCCTAAGTTAAACAAGAAATTATATGTATACTACTGGTGATCATACACTAAGGCAGTAGTTCTTAAACTGTAATCCGTGGACCCCCAGGGTTCCTAGCCCCTTTCTAGGGGGTCCACAAAGGTCTCTCATTTAATATTAAGATTTCCCTCTTTTACAGACTGAAAGACCTTGTGGAAAAATCGAAAGATGTGCCAATCTAAACTATATTACTAGATTAGATCACTAATCAATATAGTTGGGTACATTTTATTTATTTGAATTTATTATTTCGTAATATTTTTATATACAATTTGATGCTTACTGTTTTGTTAAAGGAAAAAAGAAGTCCTAAAAAAGTCTACAAATAGCAGAGGCAGTATTAGGATTATTGAGGAACCTTTAAGTCCTTCAGTGATGTGTTGAGAGTCAGGGAGGGGTGTTCAAAATATTAGGGTCTGCAAGGTTAGGCCAATACATAAAGGGGGTCATGACGATTGAAAGTTTAAGAACAGCTGCCCTAAGGTGTTAGCCCAGTGATACTCAATCTGCGGGTCGCATGTTGCCCATCAGCCTTTTCAGAGTGGCCCGGTCATCGCCATTGCACTAAGAAATCTAATTATTTAAGAATATTCTAAAAACTTAGAGGGAAATTCTATCAATCAAGTAATTAAATTTAATATTTTTGCTGTCACGATTTGCTTTTATTTTATTGAAAAATGTAAACAAGAGGCTCGGTCATGCATGAAAGGAAATCGAAACTATCCCATAACACAGAAAAAGACGCATAAAAGTAAATATTTTTTTGTGTGTTTGATAGAAAGGAGAAAGGTTAATAAAGTATTAAAGTAAAAGCTCCCCCCGCGAAAAAAAGTAATATTTGGTTGATTTTGGTTTGGTCTTATAGGGGCCCCCCCCCCTCCATTATCCTCACATTGCAGCCTGCATGAAATACCTGTCATATATATGTGGCCCGGAAGGAAAAAAGGTTGAGTACCTCTGTGTTAGCCTCTTAAATTGATGTGGACCACACCTTAACCGGCATCTCCCTCCTCCAAGTTCCACAAGTAAAATTTTAATAAAATAGCTTTAATATCAATATGTCAAGCTTTATTAGAAACCTCTGTTAATGTTGATTAATATATTTAAATTATTTTGACTTGATAGGTGCATCAAATCATTAAAATCTACTTGTAGTCATTTAAATCTGATCAATAAAAAAGAATTTGGAAATAAGACTCACAATAGCACTATTTTCTTTTAAAAGAAAATACAGAACTTTAAAGATATGTTCAGTAAAAATCCTTGATGTAGCAAAATTATTAATGACTCGTGTAATATTTAACTTAAAAAGATTAAAAACTTTGAGTATAATTCTTAGAAGTTAATACTCACCTCCTCAGATTGGCTGGTTGTGGCACTTGAGGAGGATAGTTTTTCCCAGTGATTAACCAAATTAGATATTTCTCGCTTCTTTTCAGGTTCCTTAGAAATGGACTGAATTGGCTCTTGCTGGACAGTTTGGTGCTTTGGAGAGAATGGTTGCTTGATAGTTGTCTTTTCAACTGAAGGTTCTGAAAAAAGATCAGATTTATAAAAAATATATATATATAAACACTGAATTAAAATACTTTCCAATGTTTGGTGCAAAATATTCCAAATAAAAAATTGCAGAGTTCTTAGTATTGTGATTGATTTCAATACATTAAAATTTTAAGCAATCAGAATGAATTTTTAAAAAATGTCAAATTAAATAAAAAATGAAAATGTGTTCCATCTTTTTTTTTATTTTTTAAATCGGATTAAAATGGTTTACAACTATTTTGTCATACAACGATTAATCAATATTACTGCACTGATTAATTATTATACAAACTTGGAAGCATTCAATTAAAACAAATATATTTATATTTGTTTGCATAAATAATGACTGTTTCTAACCTGATTTTCTGAATCCCTATTTAATGAATTTTGGGTTTAACAAATTTTTCTCTTTCCTCAATTAAAATGAAGAAATCAATTAAATTTCCTAATTAAACCACTATTTAAAAAAATTTTGTACCTGTTTGTATCGGAAAAAAATTCAATATTTTTTCAAATGGCATATCCTTTTTGTTCAGAACAGAAAAAGAAATTTCTTGTAAGCAGTAAATTTTGATGGGAAAGGGACCATTATCACACTTTACAGGTGCAAATGAGTCATGAGCATAACATATCATGCGAGTTTTGAATAGGACAGGAAATTCCTTTCTTATCTCATCCAATTCACAATGCAAGGGATATTTTAAAATTTTAATGATTATGTTACATTTGATAACAAGTTGCTTATCTGTGCAACTGAAATTCAATGTGTTAATTTGTCAGAGCCAACGAAAAGGGATTCTCCTGCAGAAATTGATAACCAAACTCCTATTAAAACAGTTAATCTTCCAATGTTGGAACCTTTGGAAACTGAAATTATACTTTATGCAACAGGACGTAAATGACGCAGTATTTTCTTCTCTGCATTAAGTCAAAAAAAAAGAGCTGAGTCAGGAATCAATAAGAATTTTAAACAGCTATTAGTCATTATTTTAAAATTTACAATTAACTGGTGCATAATAATTCACCAACAGTACTTTTAGATGTTAAATAAAAAATGTGTAAGTTCTGCTTATGCTTAAATAGAATAATGCTTATAATAGAATTTCCAAAGGTAAGTAAAAAAAACTGTATTTTGTTTGAACCCTGATATAACAAGAAATTCCGAATTAACAAACAAAACCTTCAGTCCTAATGAATTTGTTAATTTGTGGTCCAACTGTATGATGAAAATAAAAATTATCTGAAGATTTTATAAACTTACGTATATTGAAAAGTAGCACTTGACTTCCTTGATAGTAGCAAAATCTTTAAAAATATAAAACATTAATCACATATCCATCCATACTCACGTTGGAAAGCAACAGGTCTCTCTTCCTTTTGCTTTGGGCTTCCAAATACAAATTTAGATTTCACAGGACTTGCAGAGTTTACACCGGAAGTTGATTTGATGGGGCTTTGCAAGTTTGTTCTGGTACACTGCTTGACAGGTGAGACATTTATTTGTTTTTGGACTGGTCTTGGTCCAACTGTGTTCTTGGATGCATTTTCAAACATAGCTGCCCGCTGTGCCACAGATAGTTTAGGCTCAATGGCTTGCGAGACAGATTGCGTGCTTCCACCAGTCATAGCTTTTTCAAAAAGAGCTTTGCGAGCTGACAAGGGAAGGTTGGAAGGTTCAAAGCTGCGATTTAGATCACATTCTACTTCCTTAGCTATAAAACCAATGAGAATGATATTTTACAATGGATTTATGATATTTTTTATTAACAAGGTTCAACTACATTACATTCAAATATATATATAAAAAAATAGTTAAAAAAACAAACTGTGGAGAGGTTTAACATGCATCAGCCTTTCTACATAGCCAGTCATTTACATCACTAGCAGTCATAATGTGGAATAAAACATGAAATTTATGAAAAAAAATTAAACTATTTTTTGTTTAAAGTAAAACTTTAATAAGAGGTGAAATTATTAACAAACATACCCTATTTATATAGTAAAAAAACAATTGTTTTTATCACATAAACACGAAAATTACATCAAAGAGTGAAAAATATAAAATTTACAAATTTCAAAGTTGACTTTTTGTTAATTATATTCTAAATTCATTTTTAAGTAAGGCAAGGTGAAAAAAAAAATCAAATCAATACTTAGATTAGTATCAAAACAAAAAGAATTGAAGTATTTATAAATAACATAATTTATATTCATTTGAACTAATTAACAATATTAAGCACATTTTAAATATAGCTGAAAAGTACAAGTCTGTATACATGTTCTAATTCCAGCTTAATGGATGGTTTTGCTTTATGTAGAATCTAAATTTTTGAAAAATTAGTGAAATTAACAAATTTATTAAAATGAACAAATTAGCCGAAAATTATATATTAGCAAATAGAAAATTTGTTTAAAGTAACTTTTCTTTACCTTTGAAAATGGGTTTAGCAGATTTTTCTTCCTTAGATGGAACTCTTACTTCTTTCCTCATTGGCGCCAACTCTTTTTTTGACTTTGGAGGTTCTGAAAACTTCTCAGCTACCTAAAATACAGATTAACTATTTAAAAAAGAGAGAAAAATCATATTCAAACAACTTTTACTTTAGTTGTAAACTCCTCAAATGCTTAAAATTGTTCATTAGATATTCACCATTCACTGTATAACAGCCAAGTGCAAGAAGTGAAAAATTTATAACTTATCACTTCATGGCAAAAAATTTTTTGTTTATTAATGTCACACTGAGAAACAACCCAAAGGCTGTTTATGATGGATTGTATAATTTTAAACCATGTGGTCAAACAATGAGAACGTTTGAGCTGGCACCTCACTTTCAAACTTCCACACAATAGCTTTATAGTAATCAAATCTGAAAAAGGTGGTTTAGAAAGAAGGAAGAAACTGAGTTTGACCACAAAAATATAAAATATGTCAGAAAATCATAAATTTCAAGGAAACATTGGTAATGACATTTCAACTGTAAAACATTCAAAGATCCTAATAATCACAAGAACTCTGTGGCATTGGTACATTTTAAAATGTTTGTTATGAGTATTACAAGGTAGAGTCAAAAAGTTTCATGAATTTCTAAAAGCAAATTAATTTACAAATTTAAATTACATGCACTTCAAAATGGCTTCTTTTTGAATTAACACCCCTTTGCCAATTTTCATACAGCTAAAGGCCCTGTCACACACTCATATTTGGAGCAACCGTTTAGGACAATTTTTCACCCAGCTGAGGATGAAGGGTTGTCGTAAACAAAACAACATACTCTGATGTCAACAGCACCCTATCTCCACATTAAAAAATTACTCAATTGAGAGATTTTTCTGCTTTGGAAAACGAACATCCAATATTATTTCGTTTATTTCACTCGCACTTTTGTTTATGGACGTAAACAGAAATAGAGCACCATTCTGTTTAAAATATTATACGTTGTTAAAATATTATACACTATTAAAATATTATACGCCATAACTGATGCATTGACGAAACAGAAGCCACCCTCTTGTTTATGACATAGGGTGCCAGATAACCCCATTGGTGGGAATTTCAAGCAACTTTTATTTGGACCTACTTTTTTAGCTCACTGGAAAAAAGTTGTTCAGAGTCGTTGCTATGGCCAATGAGTAAAAATTGCATGAGTTGGATGAAAAATTGCTCCGAACTTGTAAGTGTGATAAGGCTTTAACTGTACAAGCTCTACATCGTAAAACTACTTTGATCACTTTTTAATAGTCACATTTTAACATTGCTAATATTGTTTTGTGTAAACATAACTTTAGTTTAAAAGTGAAACTTAACTGTGCCTCTTTACCTTAAAACTCACACTATTTGAATTAAAGCACATGAATGAACACACATGAATGAATTTAAGATTAAATATATACACATACTTTTAACTTTTAAATAAACAAAAGTAGATTTTACTGATATATTTACTTACGAGATTATTCCAGTAGGGGAAAAAAATTAGAGAAAATGAAACTTTTAGATGAATGTTGTTGAAGCAATTTATTTCCATGATAAAAAATTTTTAACAATAATTAGTCAATAAAAAAATCTAACATTTTCATAATAAAATAAATCAGAATCTATAAAATGTGTTCAAAAACTCTAAAGATCTATTAGAATTGATTAAGAATGATAACAAAAATAGATTTCTGATGAATTCTTTAAACTCAAAAGTTAACTTTTTCTTGTTATAATTTCACAACACTTTCCAAAAATTTAATTTACTACATTGTATGATTTTTCAAAACAGCACAATACTGCAGAAAGTAAAGACATAATAGAAAATACGACTGGTTTGTATAGCTAAAATAACCTGAAATAAATACTTAAATAATTACTAATTTAAGTAATTTTTGAAATTTCATTACAATGTATTAATTCATTACTAAAACAAGTTAAGATAGGAAAATTACTGAAATAATTTAAAATACAAAGAATTAGTTACATCAAAATGAACAAAAATAAGTTTCTGATGGTTTAAATGTAATTTCTCAAAATGCATAGTTTACCTTTGTTACCAAATTTTCTTTAGTGTTAACAAATTTTATATTAAGAGAAGAAACGTTAGTCTCAAGAGTTTTAGATGACTGAGGAATGTTAGATCGTTGAATGTTGTCTTCCCATCCATTAATGTGAGCAGCGAGGTTTGCCAATCTGGCCTTGCGATCGGAACACAGTTCTGTGCCATTAGTTGAGAATATATAGGTTGCTGGTTTACTCACTTCTGGCTTTTCATGACAAACATTTCCATTAGGTGTCACATCTGTAAAGAAAAAGGAAAAAATTACTTGGAGCAGTAAATCTTTTCAGGAAGATTCATTTTATGGGAGCCAATGAAAGTTAAAAAGGTAGACTGTATTTATAGGAATCTAAGCCACATTTTTTTTCCCACTGTTAATGCTACTGAAAATCAGACGAGGCTTAGAATCAAATAAAAATGGAATTTATAGGATTTGGAAATAGAACATGATACTGACGCTTAAAACCTATCTAAAGTGAGCGACTCCGCGGCGCAATCGGCAGATACCTGAAAGGCTCCCGGTTCGAATCTCGGCACAAGCATTGCAGGAGAAAATAAATTATTATTTAATTTCTTTAATTATTACTTTAATTTCTAGTACCTTCTAGATGTTTTTTTACTTTGCTGGAACGGCGTTCCAGAATATTCCATTATGCTATAAAAGAACCAAGAGCTCAACAAGATAGTCAGTTTTTTTGGTTTTGTAACCTAGAATGCTTCATCAATAAAGGCAGCATCAGCAATCTGAATGCAGTTATCTTATACAGTTGTTGATGTGCTGCAATTTTGCCAGAATGGCAGTACAGGAGAAAAGATGGTCTGTGTGTGTGGCAAGCTCTCCGTGTTGTGACAGTGTTTGCATAAAGAGTACCTTCTTGTCCTGTTCTTCTGAATTTGCACGACCCTAAAGTGCCCTGTTCTAAGTCTTGTTAAGATGCTTGCCAGGCTTCTACTAGTATTAGTTTCAGGAATTTGATGTTTCAGCTTAACTTTTCATCAAAAATCTTGATTTTGTTACCGAGTTTATATTGCTTAACATTGTGCCATAATGCATTAATTAATTTAGTTTATTGTTATTTAAATCTAATTTCTTAGCATAAATAACAAAAATATATATTTTTAATAGATAAAGCAACTTGAACCAACAATTTAAAACAACACATGCCAAATAATAATGATATTAAATATTTAAATAAAGTACCGTAAAATCATTTGTATAACATGCACCTATGTTTTCGAGCTATATTTTTTTTATTTTTAGGTATATTCACTACATAACGTGTACCTCCTTTTTTACGAAGAAACCTGAAGTGTACTTATGCAATGCTCTTATGTTTTGAAGTCATTTGTTTGAATTATTTTTCAAGGTTTTTCAAAAAATAGTATACTTCTAGAAGTACATCTCTTTAAATTCATAAATATGCCATTTCAATTAAATAAATAGTATTTTGATATATGCAGAAGTGTAATTTTTTTTTATGATCTTTTTTTTTATTTTCAAACCTATCATTATATCAGCCGTAAAATGCGCACCTGTAAAATTCGATCTTACTTTTTTTTTGTCATGAAGGTGTTCATTATACGCCACATTTTAAGGTAAGTATTAAAAATGCGGTTTTTTTAAATGTTTCAAATTACAGCTCCTTAAAAGTATTCTTCACTTTTCAAATACTTTAGATATGAGAAAATCAAGATGATAGCATAGTCTATTGTTAAGTCTATTTAAAAATCAATAAATATTCTAAAGCAGTGATTCCCAAAGTGGTCTATATGGACTCCCAGGGGTCTATGACAACCTGAAAGGGGTCCACGTAAGTGAAAAAACAATTTGGGGGTCCATGAGGTGTAAATAGGGGTCTACGATAGTGGCTCTCTTTAAATTAAATCTTGACCATGATTTTAAAAGAAAATTTAATCAAGTGGAAACCAGATTTACCTACTTATCAGATTTATTTACAAGCTTAATAAAGTTAATTTGTAGTTATAAGGCAACAGCATAAAATGTCTTAAAACAAAAGCCATAATTTCAGTATTTGTAGCCAGAATTAAGGTAAAGAAGTATAATTTTAGACATCACTAATTTTTTCCCCAGTTTCTCAATTTGTCAGAAACAATCTGCCAGAAAAATAACGTTTTAACCTACGTTCAGCATTTAAATACCTTTTATTCAGATTTTGAAACTAGGTTTGAGATTGCTTTGAACATTTGTAATACCACAGTAGGCAATTAATTCATGTGGTCACATTGAAACAAAAATGTTACACATAACAAGAACTGATGATCGGAGTAGTCACTAACGAAGATCTTAAAGTAGATTAGAAATGGGTATCAGCAATTTTGGCTTTAAAAAGGTATTTCTGCTATTCATCCTGAATTATGGAATATCTTGAAAGAGTTTTTAATTGCTTTTTCAGGTAAAAAGGAGTTTCAGCATGGTTGCCAATCTCCTTAAAAAAAGACTAAACACAACTAATCGACACTATTTAGGGGTCAACAACAAAGGGGTTGACAAAATTGATGCCAAATGTTGAAAATTTGTTATTGAAGCACACCAGATTTATCCCTCCTCTTTCATATATTAATTAAAATTTAATTTAATTAATAAACATGTGTTTCTTAAGTTCTGTAAACATTGTACTTCTCTACAGTTAGAAATTAACATTTTCTAAAGCAAGTAGGTAGTTTACCACTGCTGTCAAAAACACATTCAAGTAAAATTAAATATTAAGGTTTGTAGGAGTTTACCCCAAACTGAAAAACATGGCAAAGGATCAACGAGACAAAAATGTTTGGGAAACTCTGTTCTAAAGTCTTTCTTTACGTCCATAGTATTGGAAAACTATTGCACTTCTCTTCGTCAACTTTTCAAAAACTTTATTTTTCAGTATGCAATTAAATTATAATATTTAATGAATCTTTCAAGTAGTCATTTTACAAAATATGTAATGTAAATTCAATGATCCAATTTTCTGATGTTATGCTATTTTAAGTCATTTTTTTTTTTTTTTTTTTTTTTTTTAAAATTTTGAAAAAAAAAACACTATTATCACAGATTAGTGCCATATTTATTTTAATCTAAGCTGCACTTTTTTCCAGTGTTAATGCTACTGAAAATAGGGTGCAGCTTAGAATCAAATAAAAATGGAATTTATAGGATTGGAAAAAATTGAACATACCTATGGTTAGAACAATAACATGTTGATGCACATGTTTAAAAGTTTTTTACACTGTTCAAATAAATTAATCAATCAATTATTATTAGTTCTCATTTTAATATTTTTCTTAATTTCATAAATATGGTACACCAATAAATCTTTTTACACTATTCTTTATTTTTTCACAGAAATGTGTTTCAGATATGGGGTGCAGCTTAGAATTGATGGCACCTTAGTTTTGAACAAATATGATAATTTTCAACCCACATTGCATATACATGGGGACATTTTAATGGACATATAATTAGCTCAGTAAAGTAAAAATCCCCTAAGACACACTTAAGTATGAAATTAAAGATAAATCCTGGTATGTTAAACCTTGGTTTCCCAAATGAGACACACAACACACAGAGTAAAAATAAATTATAAAAAACCATTGTTAGATAAAATTTTAAAACATAAAGAAACTTATGGTCTTTTAAAAATTTATATTACTGTCCAATCATGGTGTATGACTTTCAAATACACTCAAAGCAAAATTTAAGTGACTAACTGTTATAATTCTTTTTTTTTTAATTGTACTAATTTTTCTGTTTTTCAAAATAATAAATTTCTTAATTTTGTAAAGACTTAAAAATTTCAAATGAATATCTGGCTTAAATAATTATTTATTCATTTTATATGTAGTGAGATTATTCTATAATTCAGGTAAAAGAAAAAAATAAGGCTAATTTTGAAACTAGGTAACTTGGGAAATTAGGTAAAATCCTAGGAGAGCCCACACCCTTGGCGACAAAACGAAAAAAGCGCCAAGCCAGAATGAGATGGCGCCAAGCGAAACCGACAATGGCGGCAAGTGAATACAGAGAGATAAGGTGGATGCGTAATGAAAATATATGTAAACAATACAGAAATTAAGCATTCAAGATTAAAAAAAATATAAGAACAGCACTTATTTTCTTACTGCTAATCTTTTCTGAGTGGAGGGTACAGCGTAACGACTGATCTTAAAAAAAGTCTTGAAGGTCTCATCGCTAAGTGAATGATCGTGTGAGCACCGCCATTTTTATTCTGCAAGGTAATGATCGAACATATCTTCGGCATGGCTGGTGCAATTTTGAAGAAAGCGTTTTATTGTCGACCATGTTACATCATGCCGATCGTTACATTTAGGACATTCATAACTAAGCAATAAATCCTTTCTTCATGCACTAATCAATCAATTCTTTCTAACCTTTCACATTCAACACAGTAAAAAATTATAAGATATATTCCTTCACACACACAACCATTCCAGTTCGGTTCCCCAAAACAAAATGAAATTCGAAATGCCCGCCAACAAAATACGAAATTTCCAGAAATAGGTTTACCATATCTAGTGTATCAAAGTAGGGTTACCAAGATGGCACAATAATCGCCAACCTAAAATAATTCGCGCCAAGGGTGTGGGCTCTCCTAGGACTGAACCGGGAAATTAAAGGATATATGCATGTTTACGTATTATTAACTTCTGCTAAAAAAATATTAATCTGAAATTTAAAAAAATGAATGTTTAAAGTATAAAGCTTCAAATGTGAACTATAATACTTTATTAATTATTAGTATCTAGATAGTATATACTTTATTTATTATTCATATTATACCAAAAATCAAAACAAGATCGCTCTAAGGAAAAACTGTTAAAAAAACATTTAAACATATGTAGATAAGGAAACATGAATATATGTAATATTATTGTTGAATATATATTTAATCATTTTCAGTAATTTGTGGATTTATATTAAAATATAAACTTAGATCACAAATAAAAAGTTTAAAAAATACTTTATTTCAATACAAGTTTTATTTCAATCTGCTCAAAATTATTTCATTAAGAGTAAGAACTTCCATAAGTAAACAGAAAATTTTAAAATGTTTGAATGATTATATATATTAAAGCAAACAGAACACTATTAAAAAAGAAAAAAAAAGATAATCATTAAATGCATAATATTGTTGAAAGAGCACATAAAACTATAACCAGTAAACTCATTATTACCTTGAGTGGACTCCTTTTTCCTCAGTGCAGCCAGACCTCTTGTTTTGAAGGGCACTTCATCCTTTTCTACTGAGACGTTTTCCTTCGATTCCTCTCCCATTGTGACATCTTTCTCCATGGAGCAATGTTCATCTTGCTCATCAGGAACATTTTCTTCTTTTTCCATGCAGATGATCTCCTTTGTTTCTTCATCTCGATCAACTCGAAGGCGTTTTGGAGATTCTTTAGTCATTGCACCAACTGCAATCAAAAGAACATAAGAAAACTTGGCAGAGAAAAACAAAAGCATAATTTAAAAATCTTTCATTTGAGAGTGAGTGTAGAGATTTCTGACTGTTTATTCACACTGCACTTCAAAGCAGTGAAAAGGCTACTTGTAACAGATTTTCTGATTCTGAACAGTCAAGTGATGAGAACGATACCTGAGCTGGTATCCTACTCTCCATATTTCCATAAAACACTAATGCAAAGACATTGAGCCACAAAAGATTCAACAAGCATCAGTCCAGAGTTGCCAGAAAGTTATGCCACAAAGTAGCACAAAGAGGGAAAAAAAAACGAATCAATTTTCACTTGCAATTCATAAATATAATTTTTTTAATTTTGTAAAACTACGTTAAAATGCTTTAATTATGTAATTCATTTGAAGTACATTCAAATTCTTCCTGCTAAGTATCGTGATCTGCTGTGTCTTTTTTATAAATTTCTGAATTATATCGAAGCATTTGTGGCTATGGAGTGAAATCAACACAGCAAGTCCTTCATTCTTCCAAAGTAATTTTGATTCTGAGAATTGACTCAAACAGTTTGATTCATATTCGATTCCTTAATTTTGTCTTTTTTGACGTAACTCTGGAAAATGCCCTTTCTACAGTGGCATTATTTATGGGTAGGCTGTAAAGCAAATATAGCTAAATCTCTTAAAAATGGATTACAAACTGTGTTTTTTATACTAAAAATATGACACCAAAATAATTCTCCAAAATTTAAAAGCTCAGATTCAGATAGAAAAACATCTTTCAACTGCATGTTAAAAATTTGTCTCCATGAATTCTCCAGAACATAAAATTTAGAATGGTCCGCTAATTCTAAAGGCAGATAAAAAAAAGGACGATTTCAATTTTAAAAAAATATCAGGGGAAAAATACTTTATCTGTTTTAAAGTTCCGTAATTTGAAGGGATTCGGTTTAAAAGTTGCTCATATGAAATCTTGAGAAAATTATGACATCTTTGCTAGATTTCTTTAGAAGATTCTGCAGAAATTACTTTACTTTTGCTTCAGTTTATTCAAAAAGACATCCATCAAGTACTTCAATAGGCAAAGAAATGCTTGTTAAATTCATGGAAATTTCGAGATCATACATTTAGGGTTTCTTAAAAGAGTAAGGGTGCAATCTTTTAATGCTTTCAGTAATTTACAATAATCAACATGATCACTTTGAAAGAGCAAATTAATCAACTTAAATTCTGCTAAAATTGACAGTTGTAATTTAACAATATTTAATTCTATCCTTGTATAAATTTAAGTAAAATGATAGTAAGAGAAGTAGCTGATTGGAAAGAGAGGAATCTAGGCAGTGACATAACGGAGAATATTAGGGCCCTTTGCAAAGTCAGCTTTTGGGCACCAAGCGCTAATATGCACTTGGCATCAGTCAGGTTTTGAGCCCCCTAAAATCCCTGGTCCACGTGCAATGCGAGGGTGTACGTTACGCCACTGAATCTAGGTCAAAACCTTTCAAAAGGGATTTCATCAGATTTTTATCACATAATCTCTCTAGATGACAAGCGCTTACTTTTGTCATTGTATGCAACTTTTTAAAAGTCCAGTGCTGCGACGCAAGTTAATTACAAAAATAGATTTTTATTCTTTAATTCAATGCAGTACCATTGATGATAATTATACAATTTACTTTGTTCTATAAAAATTTGTCCTTTCACAATTACTTCTCCAGTTTAATATTTATGAAAAAATTCTCTCTAAGCCTATTTTTAAAGAATATTACAGGTTTCATTTTCATGCTTCTATTGGGATTAGAAAGAATCTCACCTTTTCTTTTTTTCTACCAGTTGCAGAGGAAAAGAGTGGTGAGACAGGGGAGTCCTGCTTAGATCGGCTCCAATTCGTGGCTGGGGCGATAGGGGGGGGGGAGAAACTGTAACGTTTTGTGTCGTTTCGGAATGGTGAAACATACTGCGACCTCATGTTTTCTTTGGAAACTAAGGTCACTATTTTTTTTTGTGCGATTTTTTTAAAACTTGTTTGAATACTTTTATATATGGTTGAAAGTAGCAGGATCTTCAAGTGAAATAACGTAAAATTCGCGAAGTAGCAATAGGATAAAAAAAGTAGTGGAAAGTTTTAAAAAGTAGCAAAATTCGTGAAAAATCGCACAATCTGGCAACACTGCATCAGTCTCTAGTGGCACCAGAATTCCAATTCACATCTCAACAGAAGCAACGGCAGCCACAAGTTCGTGACCACAACCACTCGGCTACTGCAGTCACAGAAGGGACGACAGAATGCTCTTAACAGGAATAACTTAAACCAAAGCATTTAAAACTGGAAAATTAGCAAAAAACATACCACAAAAATAAATCTTGAACAAAATATTTTGAAAAATCACAGAAAAAAAATTGGGGGAAAAAACCATGTAGCTAATGTATATTAGATGCAAGCAAATCTTGTTATATTTTTTTCTATTTAGTTCATTTACATTAAGAATGCGCCACTTTGCAGAACTTTAGAATTTTAGGTTACTTAATTAAGATGACATTACTTAAATCATTCAGAAATTAATGATTCACACATTTAAACAAACAAACAAAAAATAACACCCAGTATGCTAGTTGTTACTGAAAAAATTATAAAATTTTTCTTGAAAGAATATTGAAGTAAAATCAGGATTTAAACTTGTAACTCCACAGAATCAACACAGATTAATACATGCTGAAATAGTATTTAAAGTGCAAATGAAAGAAGCAGAAGAGTATTACAGTACTTTTAGACACAACATTCAATGGAAAATTATTGAATTCAACTTTGTGATCAAAGGAAGGCTAACACACACGGCAAATGAAAAAAAATAATAAGATTTTATTGTTAAATTCAGATAATGATGCAAACTCAATTAAAAATTATAATAAATTCTTTTCATAAAATTACATCTAAAATTTAAATTTAAAAAGAAACTTTCAAGGATGAAAATTCCGAACCTCGATTTGGAATCTGTTGTTCATCAACGAGTGCTGTCCTTTTTTTCCTCCCTGGACTTTCACCCATCTTGCCTTTCAAGTACTCTTTTCGGGCTTTTGAGCGAACTAGGAGTCTCTGAAGATAAACATTAGGTTTTAAATAAACAAAATAAAATCATGATAATTTATGTGTGGAAGACCAAGAAATAAAAACTTACATAAAACACAATTATACTTTTGTATGAAAGCCATACTACATATATATTTTGTCACACTGGCTAATTTCTTTAACAGAACCTTTTAATTAAATAAAACATTTGAACTTTTTTTTTGTTTAAACATTTCCCAATAAATTTCCTAGAAGAGCAATGAACTGTAAAAAGTATCACTATGAAAGAAGCTACATCAAACTAGAAAACAGACCAATTAAAAAAAAAAAGTAAAGCCTTATTTAAAAAATATTGATACAATTTATCTAAAAACTAAATTTGATTAGTTATATCAGTTTCTTATGTAATTAATTCCTAAAAGTACATAGAGTTCACAAAATATACACCTAACTCTTTTTTTACACAATCTTTCTTTTACACGTTCTGAAACAACTTAGTTCACCAATATACTTTTTAACACAATTTTTGGGATACTTATGTATTACACAACAATCACCAACTCTATTAACAACTCAACAAGGCAACCTCGATTTCCTATGTGTCGTATGAGCTGAATTGACAACCAGGTGTTTCATTTCATATAATGTTGCCAATGGATTGCAATAATATACAAGTACCATTTTTTGTTCTAACACCAAATAATACAATGATCCCAACAAACTACTATACATATTTTTGCAATTTTTTTTTTCTCTTAATACAAAACTCTTCTGGGAATGAGTAAACTGTGGAAAATATCAACTGGACAGGCAAGATTTAAGAGGCGTATGAAATGAGAGAAGTGGTTTCGCATGTTTCGAAGAAAGGAGGCAAACCTGGCTTTGAAATACCCTCGGAATACCCTGCAACACAAGCCAATTTCTTTTTATCTAAGCTTCTTTCACCTTCCGCCCCTACAAACACTCTACAAAAACATCTCATTTCTTCATCAGTTGGCTTTGGAATTCAGATCGTATATTTAGATGGCTGATTCTTACCAGAAAAGCACAAGGTTGCAATGATAATTAATAATTATCCAACTTACCACAACATTGTATTGGAAGTTATAAAGCTTATATTTTTGCTTCCAAATACAACAAGTGTTCTTGCAGCCTTTTGATCAAGGGATTATGCAAAACATGACATTTTTTTTACCGAAAGCAATTGTTTCGAAAATATTTACTCGCAATACAAGCAAATGAAAATTTCTCAATCAATTTACTAAATGCTCTTAGATGAAACTAAAATATAAAACTTAATTTTGTTTAATATATGTTTCTTTTTGCAATATCCTTTAACACGAAATTCTTTTAAAATGAAAAATATTTCAGTTCCCCCTCAGTTTCGTGTTAAATGATTTTCACTATATTTTGACCAAAATTATATAAATCAATTTACAGGAAACAAAAATTTCATTTTTTCTTCCTTGTGAATTGCATTTTTTATACCTGACCTAATAATACATATACAAAATATTCACAGAAACTATGAATTAATGGAAAATTTGATTTTTATTGCATGTTGCTTTGATTTTTTTATCAAAGTACAAAGGAACTGAGAAGAGTAGTTAGCAATTTTTAATACTTATTTATTATTCCTACAACCAATTTCATCAAACAAAAAGACATTGCCAATTCAAAAAATGCGGCCAAATGCTTATATGCTGCTATTATTGTGTTCAAACTAACATGGGAACAGTTTCTCTATTATTAGCTGCATGTTGAAACATTTGACAACATCTTTTAATTTGACAAAATTTATCTACGGTATAATACGCAAGTACACAATTTTTAAACTGACAGAAAACAGTAATCATGATTTTGTGCAATCCCTTTGGCAATGAACTTTTAGGTGCTTTAATATTAATTACCATAAAATCCGGCGCATGACGCATACCTATACTTTCAAGCTACATTTTTTAATTTTAAGGTGTATTCGCCGTAAAACGTGCACCCCCTTTTTAAAGAAATCTAAAATATTAGTTTACATTGTTTTTATTTTTTTAAGTAATTTATTCGAGGTATTATCCCACACTTTTGAAAAAATAGTATACTTCTAGAACTACAACTGTTCTTGTTCATAAAGCAAGTCATTTCTTTTAAATAAACTGTGTTTCGATTCATCTAGAAGTAAATTTATTTTTTGTGAACATCCTTTGTTATTTTTTAAGCTACCGTTTTTATACCCAGCATATAACGTGCATCCTTAATTTTCGATCTTATTTTTTGTGTTCAAAGTGCGCACTATACGCCGTATTTTACAGTAAATATCATTGACAAATTTCTTTACATTTTATTGTCTTTGAAAATGTTTAGAAATTGTCCTAAGGACGGCATTAAAACATCTTTTTCATTTGCAGCCTGTCCTTTCCACTAAATAAAATAAGTTGTCACAGATCATAAAATCTTTGACAATAGCTTATATGAGGTTAATGCGAAGGTGCTAAATTTTGGGTACCTTTAGGTTAACCATGTGCAAATTTTGCCAAGTGGATAATTTAACAATGACAAAATATGAAAAAATAAAAGAGTACTTCCCAATTTTAATTATTGAATACTTATTTATGTTACGAAATTAGGTCAAAAAACAAACATAAAAAAACAAGAAATGGTTGCAGTTGGTATTACAAATGGGATTGATAAACATTTGACATTTGTCATCTGCTCCCAGCAAATTGAAAAGTATCAGATTATACAGAACAGTTTTAACAATAATGACATGAATAAAAAATTCTAAAAATAGATAAAAAAAATTTTCGGTTTATACATAAGTGAAGAAACTTTTTATTGAAGTTTCATTTTAATTTTTTGACACTAAAATCACAGCCAAGTTTCATTCACTGATATATATTCATTGTATCATATGATCTTACATTAATGGTATTTTTTATCATCAATTCGTGGCTATGACAGCTTTCTGGTGAAAAATATTTTTGAAATATAACTATATTTTTTTAAATTAATGTACAGTTAAGTTTTGAAATTATACTTAAAAGTAAGCAATTTACAATTAAAAAAAGTACTTGTAATGAGAATGTTTGTATTCCTTTTTACACAATTTTTAAAAGTTCTATATTTTTTTTTTCTGATATTGATAGAACAATTTTACTCATGTGTTTTGATTTATTAAATATGTTCTTAAAACTGTTAAAAGGAAACTCAATTAAAATGTAATCCATTTATATAAATAAAAGCCGTTAAAAACTTGTTACCATTAATTACTTAACTTGATTTAAACAACCAAAAATCCTTATTTTATCTTACTGTTCATGTTATTGAAACAATAGCTTTCAAAGTAATAAGGTAAATAAATCGGAAAATGTAATCAGAACTAAATTTAAAATTCCATTGTACAATAGATTTCTGGGTATTTCATTCTTACATTAAAAATATTTCCTGTTCAACATCAGAAATAACGTTTTAAAACAGCAAGTAATTCAAATTCTAAAACTTACTTCAGTAAATGAATCATCCAGATCCATAATTTGAATATAAGAAAGATACAATATACTAAAATTCTTCAAAATTAATATCAATCTTTAGAGAGACGCCCAAAAAATAATGAACTTATACCACTAGACGATACCCACACACACTATAAAAACACTTCAAAATAACGGTGCCACTAACAGAAGTGGAAATTTAAAATTGGCGGTTTAAGACAATACTGCATTTGCCGTTTTATCGCCTATTTGGCTTTCGGCAACCAATGTACAAATTTTTCAAAGTTATTAAAGAATCAATTGAAATAAAACTATTCCTTTTTAACTTAAGAAAATGATTTTTTAATGATGACAATTGTTTTAAAATACTTCAAAAATTAGAACTTTCCTATGCCACAATTTTCAACTCGTCGCCAAATTAGAAAAAAAACGCCAAATAGATTACAATGACCGGAAAACGATAGTAACCATACGTGTTGATATGTTCTTGATGCCAAAAATATAAGAACACGTTCGTTAAAAGATATGTGCTAGATTTTTTTTTTTTTTTTTCCATCCGTCATAAGAGGTTACTTGAGAATTTGTCGTTATACTAGTTTCGCATGATTGCCAGTCCCAACGATTTTCTCCAGAGAGATTTTTTGGAGTTATTTATAAAAATTATGCATATAAACATTATGAAACCAGATTTAAATGACTATATTTGAAGAATTAACATTGTGTAAGACTGAAAAATGGGCTATCATACTGATAAACACGATTTAAGTTGGATATAATGATATCGATATTCCCTCTTATATCGTTTTAAAATCAATTTGATTGCATAGTATTTTTAATAACATTTTAAATGCTGATCATATGTTTGAAAAGTGAGTGCATAAATAATGTTATAATTTTACAGCGATTATTAGAATTTATAAGAATCTCTCCGGTCTTTTCTTCTTAGCCCTCCTAAAAATTTATTGAAAGACAATAATTCTGAAAAAGATCATACAATTTTAGAGAAATTAAAGTGAGAATCATTAAAATACTTTCTTTTAAGCAAATTCATTTTAAATGGTAAAAAATTTTGGTATGATGATTATCGCAAGAGGGAATTAGTTCCATAACTTTTTTTTTGTCAACGAAAAACATGACGGGAAAACTTCAGTAACGTGGGCTGGGATTTTCCACCGCCAAATCCTCTTTTCCAGCTGAAGGTCGATTGCCAAGGCGTATCCTTGAAAGGAACCGGTTTGTAGTAACCATATCTGTGTGCGCGCGATACAATTCTCCTCAAAAAATGACTCCGCGTAGTAATACATCGTATTTCTGACATTCGACTTTTTTTTAATGCTGATGTTTTCTGAAAATATTACCAGAGTAATTTAAGGGGTAGGTTAAACGATTTCTCGAATTCACATTTTTAACTTTTTTATCGCAAAATCAGATTAAAAAAAAAACTTTGTGTGTATGTCAAAAAAGTTAAATTTCAAGGTTTTTTTCCTTTTTTCAAAGCAAAGAATTATTATTTAAACTCGAAGCTAAATTAAATTATTTTTACAAATACGAGACACAGGTATCAAATTAAACGTAGTTTAAATTTTTTGCCAGTACAAAGGAAAATAATTATTTGAAATTATGAAAAAATACGCATTTTAGTATAATCAATGCAGAATATCTAGTCAACATTGAGACGGAATCTAATCGAGAAATCTCATATCTTACTACCCTAAATCTCTATTATTTCTTTTATCTCTATCATTACCTTAATTTCTAAAGGAGATAACCACTGAGATTTTTCGAAATAATCAAATGATTTTCTGAATTTTTTTTCCTTTATATTTATTCAGAGATGATTTATTTTTTACAACATAGATTATTTCATATTATTTTTATTTATTTATTTTTTAAATAATAGTTACAAGGAAATTGTTACAATTTGGAAGGGAATATATTCTTGCAGTGCAGTATTTTACACAGTTTCTCTCTTTTTTTTTTATTTACAGACTTTTGAAAAAATGGCGATGTACAAAAACCTGTTGATATTGTATGAGTTTGTGAGTAGTATAAGAAAATTCATTTCTGCTCCAGATAATAAAAATGACCGCGGTAACCTAGTGGGCAATTTAATGAACTCGTGGCCAGCATGTCATGAGTTCGAGCCCAGTACCGCAGAAGACCCGCTATGTAGGGAGGATATACACGAAAAACCTATCGATGCTCAAACTTTCTCCTGTCGGTGTGGTGTGGAAGTTAGGAAAGGGGGTGCCAGCTCAGGTGTCGTTCTCGTCACTTGACCATAGCTCAAAATTACGAGGTCCGTCTCCAAAAGCCCTCGAGTAGCTGATTAGTGTGACGTTAATATTTACTCACTCCAGATAATAAATGTGTTGAAAATACATCTCGAATTTTCAACTTAACGACTCCTTGGATTCGTGGAAAGGGATGACTGTAAGTTGATATCTTATCTGCACCCCTTTGTCTGAACAGGAAATTGATCAATCAAGAGTTCATTAGGGATATAAACATATTTATCTTAAATTAACATTTCATTCAGTACTCTTTATAACACTAATTAACACAATTAAAAACAAAAAAAAACTGTAGAATTAGCTAATGCAGTGTTTCTCAAACTGTGGGGCGCGTGATAAACCTACGAGGGGGGCGCGAGCATATCGAAAATAAAAGATTTAAAAAATTTATTTACTGGAATGAAGTAAAACTAAATGCTTTCTGACATAATAAAAGAATACACATTTACACTGATATAATTTATATATATCATCTGCGATATTACGCCATAAAAAATAAAAGCTTCTACTTCAAAACCTCATTAGCTATCTTTGAGATACTTTAACCAAATAAAAAACATTTTATTTGATTTGCTGTAATCCCATGATGAGAGATTTTTTTTATTACGTTTTCTTTTCAAATTTAAAATATTACTCTTTCAGAGAAAAAACGAAACCCAGACCCATAATCAAAAAAATTTTAGGGAGATAAAAAATTCATCACTGTTATATTATTGAAATATTGTACATTAGCTGTAGGCAGCAGAATATATTTAATGCGGTTTGACCTTCGAACTTACTTGTACAATTAGTTACGTCTCTGCTCTTATGTATTTGTTTTTTCAT
The DNA here is from genome assembly GCA_019973955.1 of Trichonephila inaurata madagascariensis. Classification (NCBI taxonomy): domain Eukaryota; kingdom Metazoa; phylum Arthropoda; class Arachnida; order Araneae; family Nephilidae; genus Trichonephila; species Trichonephila inaurata. The sequence continues at coordinate 38,899 of BMAV01026248.1, read as the reverse complement.
TTAGGGAAGTTGTAAATAAACTATTTCTGCTGCGCTTTTTTCCTTGTAAAATATTTTTATGATTTTTGGAAAAGCACAGAGAGCACTTTGAAGGATTACTTGGCCAAGATTTATTTTTGTGAGGATTCCCAAACATATAAAGCATAATGAAAAATGTTTTACACAATTTTTTTAGAACATCCATATTGTATTAAATACACTTTTAATCCAGGAGCGGTCACGCCGAGCACAGAGTGCACGAAATCGGTAATTCTGGCTAAACTGTTTAATTGTTACTAATGGCCCTGACACTATCCTCCTGTTTGACAGTCTTAACTTAAACTAAAATATATTTGTCATATCTCCCTCTTTTTTGGGAGTGACAAACGTTTTTCTACAATCTTAAGGTACTTGTTTTGACTGAGTTCCCGGTGCGATCACTTTTTTTCCAATATATATATTTTTTTGTTCATGCTACATCCCCCCATGAATAACTTAGTGACTTTGATTGCCTTGTTGTAAGACTTATTGTGGTTTGGTAAATGAGCATGATGAGCAGGTAAATGTTTGGTAAATGATCAGAATATATATATATAAAAAAAGAAATGGGCATCTTTGATCTCTTTTGAAAGATGTTAAAACTGATAAAAAAAGGGATGAACCTGCTGAAATAATGCATATTAAAGTAAATTTGATAAAAGTGATGAACATGAAACGAAAGAAAAATTTTCAAATACTACCAAAAGAACTCCATCAACTAAAGTATGAAGCCATAAGTATCAGAAGACACACTTTCCTTTGTTAAAAACTCACAAGCAAGCAAAGGTTCAACATGCTATCTGTCAAACATCAAAGGACTGTAAAATTACAATAACTTGAACAAAATATGACAGTTTGGCCTACAAATAACATTCCTGTAATGTTAGCGAAAAGTGTCCGTGATTTGTGTCTTTTTTAATGGCCACGCACATTTGAAACATTTTAGTTCAGTTTTCTTGGACTTTTTCCTAAAATTAGCAAAGAAAAATTGAAAAGTCTCTGAAAGTAGGTAAGTATATTTTCTCTGAATTAAATTATTCACTGGGATTACGATTTTTATTGTGTACTATAAAAATAATTATAAAAAGAGGATTGGGGTGACTCAATAATTCCGCTCGACCATTAGTATCGAGTGAGCGCCTGCTCCAAGGTTAAAACATGTTGAAGTCTTTTCTCTTTAAATAATAAAAATAATACAATTATTCTTCATCGGAATTTCATGTTATTGTTCATTATTCAACATCAAGTCTAAATGCTAATTCTGTGAGGCTTAAAATTACACAGTTCCTTAAAACTAATTATAATTTGAGTAGTAATTTAAAAAAAATCATTTTACATTTCTGTAAACATTGTCGCGCACTTGGCTTTACTTTCGTTACTATTCAGCGATTATATCAATAATGTTTTATTTTCTTATAAATGAACTCGTGCAAAGAGCGGGTATTTCAGCTGGTATACTTTTAATATATCAGTGTGCTGCACAGAGGATTTTATAACTAATTAATTAATACTAAATTAAGAACAAGCAGAGCAAAGTTTTTCAAAGGAATGCTTATGATTAGAAAGTGACCCTCTGAGTTCTTTTTCTATATTTAGCTGATATCTATATTTTGTCTTCTAAGCAGCCATTGCATTTTGCAATATGTTCCAATTTAAAAATTAGAGAAAGGAAAAATAACATAATAACTATCCTATTACTTATTTATTTATTTATTTTTGCTTAAAAGTAACATATACAAAATTTAATACTTATGTTATTAATTTGTACGGTTTATAATAAAGATTGTAGCTTTAGCGTCAAAGTGCATTATTATTGCATTCAGTACATTATTTATGTATAAGGGGGCCCGATAAAAATTATGATTGAAAAGGGGGGTGCCAGTACTGAAAGTTTGAGAAGCACTGGGCTAATGTCTTTTTCAAATCCTACATAATTTTATTCTTTTTTTTCCCTTACATTTATATATATATACATCTGTGTAAAATAATTATATCGATTTTTTTATTTTCCCTAACCTGGATATAAGAAGCAAAAATTCTTTTCAATGGAAATGAGTGATTTCCATTTTGTACAATTTATATTTTAATATTCAAACCCTATTCAACTACAATTATAGCAAAAATTATAATTGACATAGTTTAAATATCCATGTAAAAAGTGAAATTGAATTTGCATTCAGACAATGATTAAATAAAAATTATGTGCTCCTTCATCCGTTGTCTTCTAATAAAAGTTCATAAACATGTCAATCTCAAAAACTCGGAAAATGATTTTATTATTAGTTTAGGTTGAATATTATAACAAAAAACTGCAAAATTTTAAAATGAAAATGTTAAAAAAAAAAATGTGTTCAGGAAAGCACTTTTCCCCTTACAAAACAAGAATGAATGTTTTCATCAACAAGACTTAAGAGTTTTTCAGAGGTCATAGCCAATTTTTAGAAAAAAGGATAGCATTAATTTTAGATTTGTTTATAGACCATAGCAAATAAAAATATGATGAATAGAATTTTCTTGATTTTAAAACTTAAGACAAAAATTAGTCAAAGAAAATTATTAAAACAAAATTAATTAATTGGTAAACTTATTATTTTAGAATATCATACATAGTATGATTTATAGCATAGCGAATCACGCGCGCGTGATTCTGTCATATAATACAACTGAGTATTAAAGTATCAGAATAATATAGTACAGAATTTTGTGGATAATGAGAAAAATTTATAAAATTATCATGTATTTCTCTAAATTTGTAAAAAATAAAAATTAACTGGATTTTTTATTTCTCATACAAATTCTGTTTTCTTTTGTCGTAATACTGTAGTTTTTACCTCAATCAGTAAAATTTGAATTTCTTTTTTGTTTGATTATTGCTGCCTAGTTAGAAATATCAACAAAATTTTCAATTTTATTATAAAAAAAATAAAATTCATCTATACTTGAATTCTTAATATGCATATATTCATAAAAAAATAACATATTTAAAATTTAAAGGGAAATGACACCTTTTGAATATTTTTTTTTATTTATGTTAAAAATTATATTTTAGCATTTCATATAATGCTTCTATTCAAGAAAATGTTACCAGATGAAATTTTGTACTTATTATTCACACAATTTTAAAAACTTAAATATTCTTTAAAAAATGTGGGAAATTTTACTTTTTCTGTATTCACTAATTTTTTTGTAGTATTCCTAAGAATGTTTGAAGCAACTTTAGGGATCGATTTAACAATAACTTAATTAGTTTTGAAGGGGAAAAAAATGAAATGTTTATATGTGTGCTAAATTTCAACTAAAAAGCTAATATCCCCTACGTTTTAACTTTTTTTTTAAAAAAAAAAGTATTCAGCTTACAGCAAAATGAATCCCTAATTTTTTACATGTATTATATATAACATACAGGGAAAAAAATGGAAGTAATTGGTAAATAATTGTGGAAAAAGTAGCATTTTGAATGCACTACTGTATCGAAAAAACACAAACTTAGAAAAACCATTTTAAAGTATGTTTTAAAAAAATAATTATTTTAAGCTTAAATAAACTTAAAATACCCCTTTAGAACATTAGCTATATATTTTTATTAAAAATGGTTGAATTTTCTTATTATTTCTACTTATGTATATATTTTTTTAAAATGATAACTTTTTCGAGAATATTAATTACACAAGAAAACTCAAGAAAAGTGTTAATTTTTTTTTTCTGTCATGACAGAAATTTTAAAGTCTTTTGCTTTACATAATATTGAAATATTAGACCTGTATGAAAAAATATGATGAATAAGAACTGAAATTATTTGTAAAAAATGCCTTAATTAAAAAATGTTACATGCACACATTTCACAAAGAAAAAAAAATTCCTTAGTAAGGCCTCAGAAATATCCTGCTTTATATGTAACATCTTCCTTTTTTGTAGTAATTATTTTTCTTTTTCAAATAGCTTATTTCTTTAATCAAAAAGCTTTCTTTAGCATTTTTTAATCTAAAAAGGGGGAGGGGGGCATGGTCGAATTGCCTAATTTGTTTACATTTTTCAATTGAAATTTTTTCCAACTTCTAATTTTTAGGCGTACAAACTGACATATCAATCGAAAGATAATAATGCAAAAAATATGACTAAATAAAAATATAAGAAACGATATTTTAATCATTTCGAAAATGCTAATCTAAAATAAAATTCGAGTAATGACCAACACAACTAATCAAATTTATTTTGCAAAATTTAGCCAATTAATCAACACATGAAAATTATTTTGCTGCTCATGCAATTAAAAAAATACTGTTTCAAAATCAATGAAAATATTGAGCATTTTTGAGTATAATATGCTTGGATTATTTTAATCTAGTTTGAGAAAAAAATGCTATTATAAAACTAATTTGTTCAAATAAAGTATGTCTAGTAATTATATTTAATAAGTGTTACGCGCATAAGAGATGAAAAAGATAAATGTTTACTTGATTAAATAATTGTTGGAAAAAAATTGCCCTATTTTCAATGTTTCATGAAAAATTATATTCACCATTTTTTAAAATCTAATAGTGATACAATCTAATTAATAGAATGAAAAATGTTTATTGAATAACAATACAGAAATTAAGCATTACAGGAGGTTTTTCAAATTATTTCATATTGAAATTGAATAACATGAATTTTTTCTTTTGCAATACTTTATAATTTATATGAAGTGAAATGAAGACAGATCTCAGCTGGAACGTCTTGCAACTTCCACATAACATCATTTCACAAGTCCGAGACACCGTTTTGTTTCATAAGTAGCACTTACAGAATTCTACATAATGATGGATGTCAGGATTCGAACTAGGCTGCGACTTTGTAAGATAGAAGTTGTAGAAATATCTTATAGCACAAAATATAAAAATTAATATGAAAGCTAAACAACATATAAAATTATTCACCAGAATGCAGATTTGTATGACGGGAGTGAGTATTACAGAAGCCTGTCGTGAAATGCAATATTCTAACGTATAAAAGAAAGTAGAAAAAGGACACATTGGAGTGGAAATTTTTTTCTGCCAAAACTCTTGCTTCTGTTAAAATATCTTTAACGTTTTCTTCAGTTAATGAACTGATATCAAATAAATTGATATTTTCTAATAACGGATGCATCTAAAACATTTAAAAAATGCTCATAATCAGATTAATTCATTATATAAACTCATTCATAAATGAAATATATTATTTCTCATTGTAAGTTTTTTCTTTCTATAAAACATAAAAGTAAACAATATCACGAAATCAAAAATAATCCATTATTGAGAAGACAATTAGTTATTTCTATTCGTTATTTTCAAAAGTCTACCAAAAGCTTATCAAATTCATGTAAAGAACTCTTAGCAAGAATAAATTTCAACTTTGCATTGACAACAACAAATAGTAAAAAAAAAAATATTTGTTTTTAATGCCATGAAAACAATGATTAAAATTATAAGTACAAATATTTTTCTTCTGTTATAAGTTAATCTATATAAAGATTTATTTACAACATATTGACAAAGGCGTGTTTCTTTTATTCGATACGTCTATCATGGGAATATAGAATTTACAATTTTTATTTAGCATTCTCTCTCCGTCTCTCTTATTAAGATATTAATAACTTATAATCCCAAAGAAATTAGAAATTTTTGCGTTTTAGTGCTCACTATTCAGATAATTATGCCTCATGGATAATTTACTAAATGAAAAAAAAAATCATCAAATTTCCTCTTATCTAAATTCACAAAAATATTTCTCATGGAAAGGTACATGTGTAAACTCATCAAAATATTTCTCACTGAATAGCATTTAAGGAAAGGTATAATATATTTTGCTTACAAAAAATTATTAAAAATTTCTTATCACAAAATCAGAATAGATCATTAACATAAAAAACAATAAAAAAATGCAATTGTATTCTAAATATATACGTAACATATTTATACACATTTCATTAGGCAGTTCTACTTGCCTTTTTATTTATAAATATGCTCATCAACTTCAAATACTCGTTTTATCAGCTACAAGGTGAGAAACCAAGATTTTGCAAATGAAATATAAGTTTGAGAATCTCTAAGAAAATGAAAAGAGAAAGTTCTTCCGTCTTAAAAGAATCCATTCCTTAGGTCCTGATTGGTTATCAAGCAATTAGCATTCCTTTTAGAAATTATCAGCCAATGGAATTTCAACAGTAATAAAACACTCAATCATGGGGAATGTGGACGACTGTCTTCCCTCCTGTTCTGCCTTTGAAAAGAGACTTTATTGATTACTAAACTATATAGGAATATAACATATAGATTATCTTCTTAGGGAATAAAAATTGTCCATCCAATGTAATTTTAAAATTCATTTGCTTACCACAGAAGTGTTATTTGGTTTATGGAAGAGTTTACTGGTCATGAATACGAACAGTGGGCTTTCAATCAAACCATATAGTTTCGAGTTAAATGAAAATGATCTTTAAATTCCTAACTCTAATAACCAAGTTAAAAAAGAGAACGAACTATGGTTTCACCCTTGTCACTGAAACGCAGTTCATATTTATATAGTTACGAGATCATTTCCTACCCAAATTAAAACTTAATTGGGTATTGTAATATTATTATTTTGATAAATAGATATACGCACTGAAATAGATAACTTAGGAAGTGATGGTCGCATCTCGAAAAAAAATTACTTGTAAAATTAAAATACTATACTAGAATGAACTCTCAAACATTGAATAACAGATACACTTCTAAATTATAAATTAATATAGAGTAGGTTACAGAAATCCTTCATATAAAACCTCATCTTGTAGATAATTACACACAAATTCAATGTTCAATATTATTCAGCCAACCATATAGAAATAAATCTTTTGCGAAAAAAA
>BMAV01026248.1:1820-22013 GCA_019973955.1 Trichonephila inaurata madagascariensis | reverse complement strand
AAAAATAGAAAGAAAGTTATTGAAATTTTTAGAAATATTCCTAAAATTTCAATTGGAAAGATAGCTACATTTTTAAGAATAACATTAAAACTGCATTGGTATTTGAAGAAATAAATTTTGAAAAATGGAATGCAAAGGGTTATAATCTTTGAATTTGACTCTTTTCTCCCTATAGTGAATGTGGAGTGGAGAGGCAGTTAGAAGAATGATATACCAACTTCGTTATCGTCTAAAAATTTTTTAATTTGAAACAGGTCTGAAAAATGTAAATAAAATTATTCAAGAAAGTAGTTAATTTTAGGATTGCAATAGTAAATTAGATGATTAAGTGTTATCCTGTAAGAAATAGACATAATTTGATATTAAAGAAAAAAAGACTATTTAGAAAAAATTGAGTGCCAGTGATAAAAAATATTCTTTTTTTTTTATAAAACATGTCTTCAAAATAATTAAAACCTGCTTATAAAAATCGATAATCCTTGCATAATTCAATTCAAGTGAGTTATTGAAGGACAACCAATTAAGAAGGTAAAAAATTATATTAATCTTTCACATAAAAGAAACCAAAAAAAAAACAAAAAAAACCACCCAAATTAAAAAAAAAATAATAATGAATAAAAGTTTATAAATTTTTACTGAAATAAAATTTTCAGGAAATATAAATATATATATATTGGCATTTTGAAACCATATTTTATAAATCATATATTGAGTTTTACCTTAAAAATTATTATATAAATTTATCAAAAATAGTTTTATTGTAAAAATATCACATAAAAATAATATATAAAAAATGTATAAGATATACAGTAAAGATAATAAATAAAAATGTAATAAATAAAGAAGATAACAGAGAAAAACTTTTAAAAATTAAACTTTTTCATATTCAATAGTATTTTCTCAAATTTCTATAATTTTTAATTTCATATTTAAGAAACAAGAATTCCTAAATTTAAAAGAAAATATCAACTGTTCCAAGGAAAATTGGAAATTTTACGTATGAAAAGAATTATAAATGTAAAAGAACTGTTTTATGAGTGTTTACATGTACAAATTTCTTCTATTTTAATCTCTTCATTTACACTAAAATTATTACTCTAAAACTCTTTGAAAATTTGTTAGCATTCAAAATAAGCCAAAAACTGACATTAAAAATTCCTTTTTTTATGTATTCTCTTTAAAAAATGTAATTATATTTCGGACTATATTATGTTGCGGAAGAACCGCATTCCACCATTTTTTTCTGACTCTTCTTACTTCGTGTTGCTCTAAATCTGTGACGTAGCCAGATTTAATAGACGATAGCCACATTTGAATGATACTCGCTCTGTTTGGTGATCTTGGCGTATTTTGAACTGTGGTTTGGTTTGATTGTTTACCAAAATCGTCCTTTGAAGCAACACGAGGGCTTTTGGATAAGTCAGCGTTTCTCAAACTGTGCGGCACGGCCCCTAGAGAGGGGGGCGTAATAACCCTACAAGGAGGACGCAAGTATATCGAAAATAAAAGATTTAAAATATTATATTTTACTGAAATAAAGTAAACAAAATACTTTCTGACATATAAAAAATACGCATTTACACTGACATAATTTATATACAGTGGGCCACAAAGTGTTCGTGCATTTGCAATTTCGAATAAAATTTAATGTTTTCCACTAATAAAAATTAATATATTGGAATCGTAATTTTTTAATGATATCTACAACTTGTTCTTAATGGATTGACATAATCAATTTTTTAAAAATAGGTGGTGGGTGGTCTACTCGGCGTCAATTAGGCCGCTCTGATTGTGTTGTGAGGAGGTGTTGGGACCAGTGGATTCAAGAGATGTCATTTACATGAAGACCAGGCTCAGGACGTTCTTGGCAGACCAGTCGTCGAGAAGACCACCACATCGTAAGAAATGCACGCGTACAGCCAATTGCTTCATCGGCCGCCATCCAGGCACATGTAGCACCTTCACTGAGGGTCCCTGTGTCTACTCAAACCATACGAAGGCGCCTGGCTGAAGGACATTTGGGATCGCGGCGACCATTACGTGTGCTGCCCTTGACGCCCACCCATCGATGCCTCCGTTTGGAGTAGTGCCGCTCACGAGGAAATCGGACTGTAGCGGCATGAAACCAGGTCGTCTTTAGCAACGAATCCATATTCAATCTCAGCAGTGATGACAATTGTGTTTGTGTATGGAGATCCCGTGGTGAACGCCTCAATCCCGCCTTTGCTTAACAGTGACAAACCGCTCCCACAGCTGGTGTGATGGTATGGGGGGCCATCGCCTACAATGCACGGTCACCCCTAGTATTGATCCGTGGCACCATGAAAGCCCAGTGATAAGTCCATGACATCCTGAAACCACATGTGTTGCCACGCATACAACGGCTACCAGGAGCCAGTTTTCAACTAGACAATGCTTGGACCACACAGCAAGGGTGTCACAAAATTGTCTCCACACTGTTACTACCTTCCTTGACCTACCCGATCCCCAGATTTGTCTCTAATCAAGCATATCTGGGATCATTTAGGACGGCGAGTTGTGCATCCCACGAGTTTGAACGAACTAGAGGCAAGTTTACATCAAATATGGAATGAAATGTCTCAAGATATCCTACAGAACTTGTATGCCTCAATGTTCGATCGTATCGCATCGTGCATTCGTGCTATATAGGGGGTTCAACAGGGTATTAAATCCTCCCTTCTTTTGCCTTTTTCTCTGAAAAAAATGATCCTTTTTCTTTGATTTTCCAATCCTTTACTTATATCAAAGTAATCATTACGTATGTAAAATTTCGTTTAATTCTGACGACTCTTTCTTGCTGTGCTAATTTTTTTGTCCATGAGTGTATAATTAAAATGGCAGTTTCGAGTTTTGTTAATTTAATAAATAAATTTACTGCCTCTTTTCGATAATCAATTTTCTCATTTTCACTGTCACTAAATGTCTAAAGAATATTCATGATATTACCATTATTATCTTTTTAGGCTTCAACAGCATCGTAGTGACAAGACCATCTGGTCTGATTTAAACTTTTTAAGGTAAATTTCTGTTTCATTTCACCATTTAGAAATTCCTACCTATGGGTTGAAGCAGAAAAAAATACATATATTTGTTACACTGAACCAACAAAGTTCACGATTTCAGTCACAACCTTAACTGGTTCTGCAGCAACCAGATTAATAGAATGTGCTGCACACTGCAAATAATTATAGCGAACTTATTTTTTCTTTTAGAAGAGGTTGTGCACACCATTATATCGACCGGACATATTGGCAGCGTTGTCAATTGACTGTCCCCTACAATTACCCATAGCAATTCATTTGTTTCTAAAAATTCTTGTAAAGAATTAAATAAGTATAAGTCAGTGTGACTATACTAATCTTAATTAATGAGACACATCTTTCATACACTTTTCCCCGAAAACAATATCGTAGTACAATAGCAAGTTGGTCATTGTGGGACAAATCTGGTGTTGAATCCATCACAATTGAATGGTTCTTTGTGTCATCGTTATTTATTTGAGTTGTAATTATTTTGATGATTTGCTTGCCCATGATCTCAATTATTTACTCATATATTGTTTTTGATAATTATGATATTAATGATTTTGGTCGTAATTCTCGCTTTTCAATATGTTCATGAATGAATGGGTTGAACTCAGCTTGCAATTCCAGGGTATCCATAAAATTACCATTATGAGGAGAACCAAAAATTTTCTCGGTACCTCTAATTGATAAATCTCTAATAGACAAATACTTTTCACCGAAATAATCCGTTTGAGGACATTGAGGTAATATATTAATATATAAAAATCTTCTGTGCGTGTGTATGTGACTAAACTCCTAAACGACTGGACCGATTTCGATGAAGTTTTTTGTGTGGGTTCAAGTGGATTCGAGAATGGTTTAGAATTGCAATTCAATCCGATATCGCAATTAGTTAAAAAGATATTAACTAAAAACATTAAAAACATACAACTAACCTGCATTGTTGTAACAACGTTATTGTTTTAAAAAAAGTCGTAAGTTGGCGTCGAAAATCGATTTTCAGCCAAACTGGCCAAACCGGGTCTTTATTGTTACAAAAATGCAGACGAATCATGCTTTTCAGCATTTTTAATTAAAATCTTTTCAAATAATCTTTATATATATAAATCTTCCGTGCGTGTGTAAGTGACTAAACTCCTCCTAAACGGCTGGACCGACTTTGATGAAATTTTTTGTGTCTGTTCCAGTGGATTCGAGAATGGTTTAGATTCACAATTCGGTCCGATATCGCAATTAGTTAAAAATATATTAATTAAAACCAGTTTTAATTACAGTTTTGGTTGTCTGCATTGTTGTAACACTGTTATTGTTACAACAATGACAAAAGTTGGTGTCAAAAATCAGTTTTCAGCTAAAATTGAATTTCATGACGTTGCTCTACTGACTGTATTAATTAACTTTGTTCAAAAAATAAATGCTTTTAAGATGTGATTAACATGAAATATATTTATTACAATCTCAATTTCTACAATGTTTTTAATTTTTCTAATTTAAATTCCGAAAAAAAGATAAAACTATTTTTCAAGCAGATTGATACATTTATTTAACCTTTCCAACGCTGCCAAGTGAATTTGAAACAAAATATTGTAAAACTTCAAAAAAAAATTTGGAATTTTATAATTAAAAAAAAAATTCTGCTTTATTTATACAAAAAATATTTTTAAAGAAGATGTTTTTTTCCCGCCTTGTGGAGCTGTAAAAATACAACGAAACAAATTGGAAAAATCCCCAAATGCCAGTAATAGTTAATTATGGGAAAGTTACCTCAGAACACACGATTTTTATTGCTTATAGCACATATACGGAAAAACAACTTACGGAGAGTACGTAAGCAGATAAAAGATTTTTCTGTCAAATAAAGATATTTTCTTTTTGAATGTTTTTTCTTATAATGAGTGTAAAAAATAAATTTTCCAGTAATTTTCCAAATCCAATTTATTAGTTTGAATTTTAAAAAGTATTCATTGTAAAATAATTAATATGATCTTAGTTTTTAATAATGCATCGCAACTGATAGTTTTCTTTTAGAGAAATAATTTACTGAAAAACCTTAAAATATAGGAAAATGCTGCCCTGTTTTTATTAAATACAGCTATTTCCTTTTAAATCTTTTTTTTATACAAGGAATGTAAACAAATTTTTAGGCTCTCCCCCCCCCATTGTTATTTTTTCACAGTTACATATATTTAATCGAAAAATCAAACCTCTAAATAAAAGCAGTCGCTTCATAGCTAACGGTACACATTTTATGATTCATTATTTAACGAAAATTGATATAAATTAATATATTATTTTTAGAATCAAAGTCATATTGGGTATTATTACTAATTACTAAATTATTTATTTAATAATAAATCCGTACAATGTCTGTTTTCTTGAGAACAAAACTGGATTAGCTTTGTAAATTTTTAATGGAAAATAGATATTTGAAAAAAAAAAAATCTTATCCCTCGGTGCAAGAAAAGGGGTTTCATTCTCTTTCTTGAAAAAACCCATACAACGCTTGGCTGAATGGAGGGAAAATAAATCTATCTGATAAAGAGAAAAAGTGGAAGAAATTTCTGAAAAGGGGATTTAAATGTCATTAATATAGAAATTACTCATTAACACACACACACAGAAATACTGGTATCCAGAGAAAAAGGGAAAATTTCCATGGGGATAAAATTGTTCCCAAGGAAAATGCCCTTATAACACCGAGCTAAGTAGCGAGAAAATAGACCCGCCCGACAAGACAAAGATGCGGAAGAAACTTCGAAAAAGAGTATTTTAATGACATATATAGAAATCACACACACACCAACAAGTGCTAAAACTGAAAAGGAAGGGGAATCTTCCAAGGTATAAAGCTGTACACATGAGGAAGCCCGTGCAACGACGGGTCATCCAACTATACTCCGTTTCACCTTAAGTTGGCAGCGCTGGGAAGGGTACGCGGACCAAATCACAGCCGCTACAGGGTTACTCTAGGAGAAGAGTGTGACTATAACAAATAAAATTCTCCATATTTGGAGAGCAAAAAAATTACTCTTGAAAAATTTGTTCATTAAAATTGTATAAGGGGTTGTTTTTTTTAATAATAGTATAAGCCCCCTTTTTTTATCGAGATATTTAAGGGTTTGCGTTTCAATATGTTTAAAAATATTGATTGATTAACTAGCAAAAATTTTCTCGAATAAAATCTCAATAGTTCTCAACATGTTGATTGTATTTTTTTTAATGAAAAAATACGGTTAAATTGTAATTAACATGCTATCATTACATTGATTTTTTTAAATGAGTTATGCCACTTTCAAAATAAACGGCTCATATATCTTTAGTTTCATAATTTCATTTATTACATCTGCTTATAAAATACAAATTTATATCTTGTTTATAAATAATTAATCATCTTTTTTCTATTATTACTGTTTTTGATCAGTTTGTAATTATTATTCACATTACATGTAGATGCCGTTTATGTACGTTAGCTTAAGATATACAGAAGCACATAATAGAATTGGGGGATTAATTTCAAAAATTTATCAATTTTAAAACTTATAATCTTTTATAAAATTTATAGTTTATCTGGAAAAAATATCTCGATGCATATTTCAAAAATTGTGTTACTAACATTATATGCAAAGGTTATATATTCAGCTCAATAAGTATAACTTTCAAGAAAAAAAAATGATTTATTATAATAATTTATTACAAAAACTATATATTTTGATATTTAGAACTGTATTTGTTGTAAAAAGGTTCCATAAATTTTTTTTAAAGGGACAATTGCTCTTTTATCAGGTATTCATAAATCAAACTATATATACATGTATATTTAACACTCCATGTAGGAAGCCTTTAGAATTAGAACGAAAGCATTGCACAAGGAAAGATTTACATTAAGATACTCCGATTATGAAGATAATGAGATTTTTATATAATGTATATTTTTAAAAGCAATGTCTAAGAAAATTTTGAAATTTGATTTACTCAAATAAGGTGATTTAAAAAATTAAATCAACCTTTTTTTTTTGTATATAAATATTATTAGCTGCATGGCCCGGCGTTGCAAGGGCTTTCTTCTACCATTGTGGTACCATTTGTCTGTGCATTAAATATTATATTTAAAGCACAGTTTCCAGAGTGAGGGGCGAGAACCCAGTTCCACATGTCACTCCACAGTATGCAAAATAAGTGTTTACATAAAAAACTGTTTTAATAGCTGATTATGTATACACTTATGTTGCATCATTAAAGAAAAACATCGTAATTTTTGAGCCATGGTCAAGTGACGAGGACGACATTTTTGGCATCCTTCTCTCCAAACTACCATACCACGCTAACGGGAGGACTTTGATGATAATTTTTTTACAAGTCATCAGCACTCATTATTTCTGAATCGCTATCCAAAGAGTCACTGTTCACAGATATAATGAAATTCTGATTTCCCCAAATTTCATCAACAAGTCCACATCTCTTTCTCTTTTTTAATTACATGGTTGATGCAATTTATCCATTTTTGAGTTGAGACCTTATCTATTCCCTTTGTTACAAGTTCATCTATTTCGTTGAATTTAAATGTTTCATTTTCTTTTGCAACGTAATCTTTTACTGGTGTATACAGTGAGGTTGGTGACATTTCTATCTTAGACATGTTTAAAATTTCAAAAAACAACAAGAATTAAGATAGTCGCACGAGATGTAACAATATTACGTAAGAATGAAGCTAGGTCGCAAAACGAATGGCGTTGATTTGGCACGAATATTTCGGAAGAATAGAATCTTGAAAACCGGTTTTTTCAGCCAAATATTGTTGTTGTCAGCCAAAAGTCAAGTACTTGTTTTCTACTGTATTCGTTCACAGGTATTGAAGAATAAATGCTTTTAAGATGTGATTAACTTAAAATATATCTTTAAACCTACAATTTCTATAATACATGATACTTTTTAACAATTTTCTGTGCATTTGCGTTGATTTAAATTCCAAAACAAGTTGGAACTACTTTTTCAAGAGGATTGTTACATTCCCTACCTTTCCCAACGCTGCTAACTCGAGGTGAAACAGAGTATAGTTTTGTATATTTTCTTAGTAGCTCCTGTAACTGTATATCTAAAACAGACTCATTTTCTTTTCGTGTCAACCAAACTAAGATTGAATTTTTATGATTTTCTAAACAACTGTTTCCAATCAGAAAAGTTGGCTATGCATTGATAATTTGTTTTAGAAAAAAGTGTGCAGGTCAAACAAAAAAAATATACTACAATTACTAGTTAAATAACATAGCCAAGATCTTTCCAGCAGTTGGCCATTTTTAATTAAATGATTATTCAAAAATGATCTCTTTTGTTCTTTGTATTCTCTTACCGAAACAGAATTTTTTATATTGTTTGGATCTTGAAATAAGAATTTTTTGTTTGGATCTGAATATAACTCATTTCATGTAAAAGGATTTAATAGATTTTGGCCACGAACCCACGTCAACGTATTTCTCAAACTCTAACCCAATATTTTCTAAGGACTTTTTGGTCGAGGCATTACTGATGTCTCTGGCTGAAAAATATCTTTTTCAGAAGGCTGCTGGTCATCGAGATCTTGCATATTTTCATCATTAATATTTGCTTATTGTGTTTCTCCGTTTTCTTTGGATAAGTTCCTTTCCCTTTCACTTGTTAATGTATCTGCATTTGTTACATTCTTGTTACTTTGTTCCATTGTAAAAAAAGTTAAAATTTTAACACATTTAATTTTTTTTCTTTTTCTCGATTTAACAGTAATTTTCATTTTTCCACTACACTTTTATATTTTCTTCCAGAGATATTTATATTGTTAATCAAGTACTTGATTTTCCTGAAAATAAATTAAAAAGTTTACGTCATAAAATTACGAAAACACAACCGACTGTGCTTAATAAACTTAAGATATTCTAACAATTTTTTTACAAAACAATATAGTATATTTCTGAGATAATTGAAAAAAAGTACCTAGTTAATTTAAAAAAATAAAAAAAAATCCTTGTCAACACTCTCTGAAACCTAAAACGCTGTCTATTATTATTTATTGGCCCATCAATTTAAAAAGCTATTTAAAAAAAATTTAGGATTATTTGCCCCACTTTAAATAAATATTGTTTTTGCTTGTCATCCATTATTTGCTGTTGCTACCTATACTTAAAAAAACATGTGCATTACGAAAATCCATTATATTTATCTATAGCATTCGCGGGAAATCCACATAAAATGATTGTTATTTTTTTCCATCCTATAGAAGTCATTAAGTTACTCACCACAAATTTTAAGACAACATACATATAGATGGGAAATCCTAATGTTTTCAATATTTAAAAAATTGAAAATACTTAATCATAACTTCAATATCTTCTTACTTAAATAATTCAGAAATGTGTATTGGTACTTACTTTTTACTTGAATAAACAGGTACCTAAGTATGTTTTATTTGCAGGTATTATGCACAAGACATAGCACCAAATCAGTATATTATTGTAACTTAGAATTATTATTGCACAAAAATAAATGGATACAGAAATAGTGTCACCGCGTTTGTATAGATGCTTGATGCTCACTCTATGATAGAGCCTCTGTTTATTAATTATTAATTTCCGCGTATTCGATGGTAGAGTGGAAGAACAAAAGTAAATTGCTCCTGTCTCGAAAATAAAAATAAATTTGTTATGGTATTTCAGATATTTTTGATTTGTATTTTTTTACTGGTTTTTTATTTTATTACTATTCTGATTGTATCTTTTTCTGTTTCTTATCTTCAAAGGGGAAAGGGCCCCCCTAGAACCCGGGGGCCTTGGTCTGCAGCCCATTTAGCTCATACGTAGATCCGGCCTTGCTTGCTCCACATAAATGCATGAGATTAAACTCCTCATTTTTTCATTTACAAGCTATTATATGCCCATCGGAATCAAAAATGTTGAATTTTCTGTCATCCCAATCAATTTGCTGTCAATTTTGTATTTTCTGAAATTTAATCCCAAGAATCTAGTTTAATCAATGAACTGTAGTGGTATCTAAATAAAAACCAGTACTTAGACATCACGCGAAGACTATCGTTGGCGTGATCGATAAAGTACTGGCGTTCGGAACGGAAGGTGCCCGGTTCGAATCTTCCTTCATACGTGACCCGTGACGGAAGTAAGAAAACGCAACCTTCTGAACTGTCGTGGCGCTATCTACCGCAAGAAAAATAAAATAATAAGGAAAAATAATAATAAAAAAATTAAATAAATAAATGAACACACACACACATGCTCTCAGTAACAAACAAACAGAGAAAAATCGTTCGCCCATCCACGTTACTGGTGAGAGAGTAGAGTAGAGGTATCTAAATAAAAACCAGTAAGACATCACGCGAAGACGACTGTTTTGGCGTGATCGACAGGGACGATCCTAGGGTATCGGCCGCTCTCGTGCAAACACATAATGTGCAGCCCCCTAGATGACTTTTCATATTTTGACTAATACTTAACGGTGACGTTAAAAATTCATCTACTTATATAAGAATAAAAAGTAATTAATAACTCAAACAAAAAAAATTTGAAGTGCAGAACTTCATTTTTTGTCCAGGATATGAGTTATAATAGCAACAAAATACATTCACAAAATAATAAACTAACAAAAATATAACCTTTAAAATAAAAATAAATATTGTTACGAATTTTGTGTAAATAGTGTAAATAATTTGTATTTGAGTGTTTAATGCATTTATATTACTCTATGTTATGTTTATTGCATGTTAAAATTGTACCATTCACAAGCAATGCCGACCCTTACGTTATAATGGCGATTCAATGAGAACTTGGCAAAATCTTGGTGGTAGAGCCAAGTTGGCATCATTTTTGGCGACCAAGTTGGTGACCATTTTGGCGACGGGCGACAATTTTGGCGTTATTGGCGACCATGTTGGCGAGTTCGGAACCCTCTGGAATCTGATAGAAAGTAGTGGATCTCTCCACTAATTTCACGAGCGGCTATATTTCTGGAAGTTTCTGTCGCGCCTATAAATAAGATGCTCGCCAAGACGGTGAGGAGTCTGGATTAAACCAGCGGGTAGTGAGGATTGTTTTGATTACCTCGGCTGTGCTTGTGAATAATCCTAACTTACATGTATTTTTAAACACTGGTTATTGTGTTTGATTGCTGTTGAAGGTGTGAAGACCTTCGGTTATTTACGCTGTGAATATTACTGCTGAATCCTGTATTTAAAGGATTGGATTTTTGATAATAAATTCGCATCGCTCCAAAAGAACTTTATTTTCTTTGTGACTGTTTTGCATAAAATCCTCGAACCCTCGGATCTACGTAACAATATTTTATAATTATGTATGCAAAACAACAGAATTTACACAAAAAATACAATCTATTAAAAATAAATACTCTAAGGCATAAATCTCGTGAAACGAAAAGTATATAAATCAGTCTTTCTACTAAGACTAAGTAATAAACTATACCGTAAAATTCGGTGTATAACGCTCACTTTTAACTAAAAAAATAAGATCGAAATTTATGGGTGCGCGTTATACGCCGAGTATAAAAATGAGAGCTTTAAAAATAAAAAAAGAAGAGTATAGAAAAAGATAAGACTTTTACATAAATCGAAATACTGTTTCTGTGAAAGAAATGACATTCCTTATGAACTTCAAAGGTTGTAATTCTGAAAGTACACTATTTTTTACTAAAGCTTGGAATAATACTCGAATAAAGGATTTCAAAACGTAAGATTATTGCGCACGTGCATTTCGGGTTTCTTCGTAAAAAAGGGTGTGCGTGTTATACGGCGAATATGTGTAGGGGCACGTCATACGCCGAATTTTACTGTAACTATAAAATAACTTTTCTGGCTTTCTGAGAAGCAAATTTATTAATAGTTTCAGTTAAATGAATTTTTTCTGAGATTTTGGATTCAATTGAGATTATGGCTAAATCTGAAAGCTTTTCTTGTGTCATATTATTTCTCAAGTAATTTTTAATGATTTTTAATTTACTTAAGCTTATATTTCACCAGAAGCTACAGAAACAGGTAAGGTTAAAAAAATTCTTAATGCTAGAGTGAAATTGGGAAAACATGGAATAAGATCATTTTTCACTATAGTTTCTAATATCTCAGTTGGCTGTTTTTTACAAGGAAAAATATCTTCGAATGAAGTTATTTCATTGAAGAGATTTACCGTCTATATCTTATATTAGAATTTTTTTTTCTCTTATTGGTTCCAGAAATAGGCTTTTTTTTCTTTTCAAAAGTTTATCTGAAAGTGGATAAGATGTGTACCAGTTGTCTCCTTTAAAGTCACGTTCTTCCCAAATGTTTGTGTCTATACATATAAAACATTTATTTCCAACTGTGTCTCCCTCTTCTAAATCTGGATCGATTTCAGTGGAGGAATCATACTTGCTGTTTTACTCTTCATCATTTGATTCTACCTCATCATAATCACGAACAGAATTTCTTCATCCGAAAATACAGTTGTACTATATCTGTGTTAAATACTGTATCCATTAAACATCACATTTCTTCATCATAACTATAATAATACGCCATAGCACAAAGAAGATTTAAAACGTGCTAATGCATTCAGAACTGTAACGGCGATTCACGCGCGGGGTATGACATACCCGAAGAGGCGGTATCCAAAAATATATATTTAGAATTCGCCTACAAGCTAAGGCCCCTCAAAGGATGACCTCAGCTACACGAGAAACTATCAATTTTTCAAAAAAGGTTTGGAAGGAGCGTCGAAAAAAAGTAGACGGTTGGTATGACATACCCTGCGCGGGAAGTGCCAGGTTAAAACTGAGAAAAATCTCTGACCTGATGCATTCTGTATCGGTAGAGTTAAAAATATTTTTAAAGGTATCTCTACATTAGGGAAAGTCGTGACCATTTCTTTCTCAACTTCGATGCTTACATAAAGCCACGGGTCTGCCTGAGGGACGATTTCCGATTCCGAGTCATGTAATTTATTTCTCTGTAGCAGTGTGAAAGAAATTTCTGTCAATTCTTGAAAATAAAATTATAAATTTTGAATAAAAATATAACTAAATTCTTTTTTAATCGAATCTAAATTTTCAAACTTTTTAAAGTTTTCTATTTATTATTCCAAACTGTAAATTTTTTCCATGAAATATTTCGAAAGTTAAAATAATATAATCTTAAGCTTTTTAATTTTTTTTCCAAACTCTCAAAAAATTACATTTCATCTTTTTTTCAAATTTTTTGACTGAATTATGAAATTTCTGATTTAATACAAACATAATTTGTTTAATTCTTTTATTCTTTATAGAAATCATATTTTCATTTCTAGAACAAAACGTAACTTGGCTTTCAGATTGCTTTCAAAATTATTAAAATATCTCCATAAAAAATAAGCTTTAAAAAATTCTACATTTTTAAAAAAAAAAAAAAAAAAAAAAAAAACTAGAAACACAATTACAATACTTTGAATTTGTAAAGTTTCCTTTTAAAGTTTCTAAATATAAGTTAATAAAACATTAATATTATTATTATACTTGTTTGTAGGTTATTTCAAGTATCTTAATACTTTGAGACTAAACAGAAGAATAAAACATTTCTAGAATAATTTGAAATTTTAAAGATAACTCAAAACTCTTTGACAGAGGCCACAATATCACGAAAGAAATCTAAACTTTTTTTTAACTAAATTTATATCTTAATTACATTAAAAATACTCAAGATTATACAACCTTACTACTATTGAATAATTTTTTCACATTTCTGTTTTTTTTTTAAATCACTTACTACTTTATATATAAATTGTGTTTATTATATTTTTATATTTCTCTAATGCATTTTGCTATCACTTTAATTAAATAGTTTTATACTACTAGGAGCAACTAAAAAAATGTTACCTATATTTTTCAACATTTATTATTATTCCGTAAAAATAAACCTTTGATTAAATGCTTTTTATAAGAAATTTCTGCCATAGTTCTGACATTCTTATTATTGCCTTTTTTAAAGATTTTAAATATTGCAATAGATTCTTATAGATGAATTTTAATTAACTTTATTAGAAGCATACAAAATACTATACAATATTTTAAAGAAATTATACGATTTTTATGTATTTTTATAATTAATTATACACATAATTATTAAGTTGCATTAAATATTCTTTCAAAGATCTTAATCAAGAAGGTATCGTGCAAATCCCTCTTAAAATAGCAATAAATGCAAAAAGAAATTGTGCTTTTTAAATTCAATCTTAAAAAATAATGGTTATCTTAGCAGACTTGGAGTATATTAGAAAAATTATATGTGTTTATTTCACATGTTACCTTAATAAAAAGAAGAAAAAATGTAAGTACACTTAGCATACTTTATTTCTTTGAAAATTCTTTTCCCAGTTTGAAGCAATTTAAATTAAATATTTAGAAATTATAGATTGGTTCATTTATTACTAAACAAAATTATCGTAATCCGTTATGATTACAGACATAATCATCTAAATAAATATAACTATGTTTTATTTCAATTTCGCATTATTGTTAGTATCCTTTTAAGTATGATAAATAATTCATGAATGTACTCAAAGGCTCATTAGTGTTTTGTTTTTTAAATGACCTACTACCGTTTTTCATAAGTGACTAAAGAAATTATTTTTTATACGCGAGAGACAAATAATATTCTTTCATTTTAATAACAATGCCAATTGAAAATGTTTTGAGAAGAGCTACGAAAACATACACTTAAATATGTTAATCAACATGAAATTATTCTTAGAAACTGATGACAGGTATTTATATTTATATATGTAAAACGAAAAATAAATAAAATAGTTATATTGCACAAATGCCACAGATGTTTTTTCTCTTTATCTTACGCGATGATTAAAATACCTGGGCATTAAATCTTAAAAATCGAAAGGAGAATTTGAAAGTGAAAATATAGTTACCTTTTTTGTTGTATAACCACTTTTGTTGTTCCGATTTTTGTCTTGTCTAAAATTAGTTCAGAAGTCAAATTGACGTAAAATTTCTCAGTTCGCTTCGAAAAGGGTTTTTTTCTGAGGGTCATTCTGCCCCATTCTTTTCTCATTCGTCCTTAAGCATGTCATAAATCTTGACCGTGCTTTTCATCACTTTTGTCCGATGTGTCTAAATTCTTCCTTGACGCCCCTTTCCCAATAGAACCAGCGTTGAGAACTCATGAATACTCGTTAAAAAATAATTAACTGTAGACTTGGAGGGTGACAGAAGACTTCTGGCGCTTATAGGCCAGATCTTACTCGAAACGGGAAGCAGATCCTTTGCTGACTGAATGCACATTCGATCTTTTGGTTGTTATAGAAATAAAAGGGAACCGGGATAAATAAAATCTAATATTCTCTTTCACTGGACCACTTTTGAAAAAAATTTCAACTGCCATGCCTTCGTGTAGCTTTACAGTCAATCAATCAAAAGATGAAGGGGTATTTTCATTTACAAGCAAATAACATTCTGAATGGATTTTTCCCATCCCAAGTGTTACCTGTATTTCACTTCAAACTATCTTTTGTCGAACCGCTTTAAATGAGAAGTTTTTTCTGCTTTCTAACCACATACTACTCCTTGTTTTCTCGTTATTTTGAGTAACTCTTTACGAGCATTTAAACTTTATTATGGGTCCTCAGATTCAGAATTCACACGGAAACTTTATATTGTTTGAAGCTGATGGAATACTATTTTATAAACGTAGAAAGGAACTCTTAATATGACCATTACTAACATTTTACGACTCTTTTTGCTTACACACATCCGGGGCCCCTGTTGCTAAGGGGGCCCGTATAATTGATACTGGTTCCCTGATGAGAAGGAATGTTGTTCAGAATTTGAAATCCATTCTTATATTTCTCGAACTATGTTATGCTATTGGAAATCGGGACTTATTTTGAATTTTCAATAGCTATTTAAAATTCAGCATATCTATTCAACTTATTATAAATTTTATTTTGAAAAATTCACATAAAATTTTGCTTGATCGATAGAATTATAGGCGGCCTGCGGCCACCTCCTTGTTTCAGTCGCCCTCTTGCGGTGCACCTGCTAGGATCGGCCCTGACTTCAAGGACATGCCTCGTAATCATACGACATGCCACTGTCGATTTTCTGCATCATGAAAATCCACCGACTTGGGTCGAAGCCTCAACCTTGGGTGCAGAAGACAAAGTCGGCCAACTTAATATTAAATGAGAGAACCCCTAGAAAAACGCTGAAGACTGCAGTTTAAGGACCACTGCTTTAGAACATTTAAAAAAACATTCTAATTTTGGAAAGTATATTGTTTTGTTATGTACAATATCTACTATTTATTGACAGAAATTTCTTCGTTTTAAAATTGGTGATTGTCGCGTTTACTTATAGGTTTATGTGCCTTTTTTATATCCAATGTCAAAACATAATTTATGCCGAACGCAATTGCGTAAATGAGAACCTTTAGAAAGAAGGGGGAAATATTCGTGGGCTGTATTTTTATTACTTTTTTCAGTTTATTTCTGTTGTGTAATACTATATTAATGTGTTTTACGCCATTCGGTAAGTAGAATTCTGTGCAATAAAAGTATATTTGTACAAATGAAAACAAGGTAGCATACACATTAATAAAAAAAAGCCAGCCCATTGTTATGTGTTTTCCTTATAATTTTACGTCTAAAACTAAAATATTTACTCTTAGTAACACTATGATCCCGCATGAGGGTTAAAATCACATTTTGTAACATGACAGCCTGATGGAGTTAAAAGAAAAACATTAATGTGAAATAGATTCATAATAAAAATATCAAAATAGTTTATATATTTAGATTTATTAAAAATTATATTATATCAATGTTGAAGCATCACCTTTCCCACTGTTTTGTTAATCGTTTATCTGAAGAAGTTGCTATGGAAATGTTTTTTTTTATTTCCAATGAAGCTGCAGATCGCGGTATATTACCATTGCAGATCTAGTACATTCCCTGGGAGCTGGTATCACTTTTTAGTGCTCCAGCGATTGCCGCTGTTCAGTTTTGATGCCCAGTTTCCCCCTCAGAAAGAGCCATCTCAGCGCTGACGATGCCAAGTTGTTCTTTGAATTTTTTATCTAATGGGCTGCATATTATCAACTTCGCTTTTGCAGACAGAGCAAGTCACGGCTATTTCAGTGGTGGCACCATCCTGTGGAGGTTCTCGCTACCAAATTTGCACCGTCGAATGCTAAATATTCCCGTGATTTAATTTTGCCGAGAGTTCCAGAACCAAATTGATCCGCAAGGAATCTTTTACATGCCACACAATCATATGCCATGCGTACCTACGATTTTCGCATACAGAAAATTTATCGACTCCAGCCGGGATCGAACCCTCAACCTTAGGCTTACGAAGCGCGCACGCTACCTCTAAGCTATCGAGCTGAATTACTAGGAATTTAATTTTACCAAGAGCACCCTAGCCTAACAGGCTTTAACATGCCGCATAATAATAAGACGTGGATGCTGTCGGTTTTCTGTATCATGAAAGTCTTAGGCCAGGGTCGAACCCGCAAACTGGGGTGAACAAGGTCAGCGACAAATCAACTACGCCACACACCCGGCATATGAAAACGTTTATATGAAGATATGCTATATCTAATTAAACGATTAAAAAAATCAGCCAATTATACAGCGTGTCCGAAAAAGATTGCACCTTTTTAAAAAATTTTCTCTAGTTTCTCTGAGGTACTATTGGAATGTTTTATTATACCAGAAGTTAGATGATATATCAAAGAGTTTTTTTTTTTTTGTATTTAAGTTGTACCTTACGAAGATTCTCAATATTCACGCCCTTCGTGACACGGCAGAAATTTAGGCAATACTCCATTTCTGTCCATACTTTCATCAATATGTCTCTTGTAACGGCAGCAAATTCATTTCTGTTTCACCCTCTCAGCTCCACCAGATTTCGAGGTAATGGTGGGACAAAAGCTTTGTCTTTGATAAAGTCCCACAAAAAAAAGTCATAAGGCATGTCCAGAGACCTCGGAGGACTCTGCTTATCATTACGACCAGTTCGACCTATCCAATGTTGTGGAAAATGTTCATTCAGATACCTTTTTGCGTCATTATGGAAATAAGGAGGCCCCAAACCACAGAAGGCACAAAATGCGTTCTATGGTTTGGTGGGCGTCTTGACAATTTTGTGCACACAAAAAGAGAAGGATATTTCAAAGCTTGGAGTATCTAGTAGCTTTCAGGCCAATTTTCACCACTCTACCTAGAAAATAAAATAAAGAAAAAGGGTACATTCTCTTTTTCTTTGTCTCATCATCACCTCGAGATCTGGTGGAGCTGTGAGGGCGAATCAGAAATGAATTTGCTGCCAAACGGAAGTGGAGGAACTGGACGGAAATGGAGTATCGCCTAGATATCTGCCATGTCTCGAATGGCGCCCATATTGAATCTTTGTAAAATACAACTTTGATGTATTACCTAACTTCTGGTAAAACATTCCAAAAGTACCTCATGGAAACTACAGAAAAATTTGAAAAAAGGTACAATCTTTTTCAGACATGCTGTACATCTAGTTGCACATATGTACTTAGATGGCTGAGGGGGATTCCGAGACGTAATCATGTTTTAATAATTGATAATATGATGGTCTGCGTCACAGAGGTCGGCAAATTTTCGAAAAAGAAGAGCCAAATTGTCAGTAAAACAAGATAGGTGTCAAAGTGCCCGGGTGCGGTGCACGCGCTGCACACCTGCTAGGATCGGCCCTGGTGATCGATAAAGTATTGGCGTTCGGAACGGAAGGCGCCCGGTTTGAATCTACCTACAGAACCATGGAGTTGGAAGTGTTCTTGCGTGAGGGTTTAAATCGGTCTCAGATATAGGTAATTTGGTATTTTTTTTATGGTATTCTGAATCATGAGCTCTAATTAAATATTTTAAAGAGAAATTTTAAGTTATCCGTTCAAAATTTAGATATAAAAGACTTCATTTTTTAACAGTATAATGGCGCCAAGCGCACTGCTCTTAATGTACGCCGCTGGTATTTCTATAACTGTCCCCAAATTCTGAAAAACCTCCTCAATCACTTTATTTAACCCAGTAAACATATTTGGAGAGATTTTGATTTTTAAAAAAAGAAAATATGACATATAAACACATTATGTGAAGTAAAAACAATAATCATAGAAGAATGGTCGAAAATCGATGCAGAAATTACAAAATACTGATTAAATCTATACCAAGACGTTTAAAAGTTGTTGTGGACACTAAAAGATATCCTACTAAGTATTAAATTTAGAAAGAAATACAATATTTAAAGTTATGTTAAGATTTTTGTTAAATGTACGAAGACTTTTGTGACGTAATCTTTTAGTAGCGTTTTGATTATTAATTTTTTAAAAAAATAGTTATACCATTTTTAAAAAAAATGATTATGTCAATCCATTTCAGAATAAGTTGTTGATATCATTAGAAAATTACAATTCGAATATATTAATTTTTATTAGTCGAAAACATTAAATTTTATTGGAAATGCAAGTGTACGAACACTTTTGTGGCCCACTGTATATCTCAGTTGCGATGTTACTTCATCAAAAATAAAAGTTTCCACTTTGATACGTTCATTAACTATCTGATCCTATAAAAAGAAACATTTTGTTTGATTTGCGGGAGCTCTTCAATATTCGAGCTTTTAACCAGTTCAAAATACGCCAAGATCACCAAACTTTCATTCGAATGTGGCTGTCCGTCTATTTCATCTTACGTCTAGATACGTCACGGAGCTAGAGTAACTGAGTTGTTCTCGGTTCTTCCGCAACATAAAAAAAGTCCGAAATACAATTACACCTTTTAAAGAGAATACTTAAAAGAAATGAATTTTTTAAAGCAGTTTTAGGCTTATTTCTGATTAAAACTTATGATCTGTTCTT
This sequence comes from Trichonephila inaurata madagascariensis, assembly GCA_019973955.1. NCBI lineage: Eukaryota > Metazoa > Arthropoda > Arachnida > Araneae > Nephilidae > Trichonephila > Trichonephila inaurata. Next base: position 2,069 of record BMAV01026248.1, on the reverse strand, counting down.
AGAATAATAATTTCAGTGTAGTTGAAAAGATTAAAATATTAGAAATTTATTTGTATATTAAAATATATTATCGTTTACATCAGGGGTGTCAAACCAGCAGCCCGGGAGCCATATGTGGCCCGCCAGTACGTAAGTTGCTGACCGTCGACTCTTAAAAAAATTTTTAAACATCAGGTTTTTAAAGTTTATTCATTTTGAATAAACTTTAAAAATCAATATATTTATAAATCTATATATATATATATATAT
>BMAV01026245.1:0-18334 GCA_019973955.1 Trichonephila inaurata madagascariensis | reverse complement strand
TTAAAAAACTTTTTACACATTTTTAACACACAATAGATTTTAGGCTTTCTTATTTTCCGTGAAAAAAAAAATCGGATAGAAAGAAAAAAATCGATGACAGTTTTCAGAAGTGTTTCAAACTTTTCCCAAAATAAAAAGGGACCTGGAATAAAAAAATTTTTTTTATCTTCCATCGAGAAAAACGCTGTTTTTTAAATTCTCTTTTCTATTGAACTTTTCTTTTTCGTTCAAGTACAAATGGAATAAACTAGTATCAATTGAAAAATACAGATTTAGTTTGAGAAAGTTCTATTTTTGTCCATGGATTCTATTATATTTTAGTTAACAAAATTATTTTTGTTCTCTTGGGCATATTTCATGCCGGGTTTTTTGGTTTTTTGCCCGATAAAAAAGTTGTTTTTTTTTAAATTGTGTTACGTTTGATATAAAAATTGGTTTTGGTAATAAATACCAAGAGGAGAACAAAACTGACAAAATATTAATGTTTTTTGTTTTGACAAATTGGATTAAGAATGATTGTTTTGGAGAAATATATAAATATTTCCTAATTTTTTTTATATAAAAATAATGATAAACCGGTGAAAAGTGGATCGTCTGTGGAATAAGGGTATTTTGAAATGGATTAATCACATTTACGAATCATTTGTCGCTGTTTTTGTTTTTTTCAAAAAATTTTTCTGAAAAAGTCAATTTATTGTTAAATTAAAGATTCTTTTGAAAAAAAATATAAAATGTTTAAATATTAAAAAATATGTTCAAGTTGGGGAAAATGCTCATATATATATATTCACGAAATTTACTAAAGAATACCTTTTTAATGGGGGAATTAGAAATTTTTACTTTTTCAAGAAAGGAAAATAGAAAAACCCTGGGGATGAAAAAAGAAAAAGGGGCGAAAAAAAGAAGAAGAAAGATGATTTTTTGGAAAGTTTTTGGGGCTTTTTTAAAAACAAAGAAACTCCAGGAATAACACAATCATAAACATTGCATTCAGAATCCACCATTTTTAAAACTTTATTTTTAGAATAACTCTTTTTAGTCTCAACAAAGTTTAACATAGTATCTATTTAAGAAGGACTTTTTATAGTTTCACAGTTTTTTTTTTCTCAATCCTTCTTCATATTTAAATATAATAAAAGATGTATATTTTTTTCGAAGCTAGCTATATTCTTAATTTGGGTTTTATTTTCTGCCCTGATAATAATGTCGTATTTATTTCGAATTGGTTATGTTTGCAGTACAGAGATAAATGGTTTTCAAATAAAATACGAAGAAGAAAGAATAGCAATGATATGCAATGTTTAATTCGTTCTCTCTAGGAATAGAATGAGAATTATTGCTTTAGAGAAAGAGTTAAATCATTATTATTTTTATTAACACCCTTTTTTTCCCACTTGTATATAAAGGGGGAATTTTTAACTATTTTTTCCCATTTTTTAAAAGGTCAGATTTTTTCAAATTTTGCCCCTTGTCAGGGCCATACTACAATAATATATTTTGTTCCATTGCCCCGATCAGGATCAAGGATCATTTACATTTTCAGATCCCTCCAATTGGTGAATAATTTAAATTCCATTTCCAGATTTTGGGACAAAAAGTTGTTTAAACTATTTCTTAAAAAAAAAGGGTGTTTTTAGTTTTTTTAAACTATAATTTATTTTTCATAAAAACCTGACTAAGGAAAAATTGAACTGAAATAGAAAATACGTGTTTCACATTTTACACTTCGAAAGAAAATTTGTATTTTAGGGACAAATATCAATGATCATATAAGATAAGAAATTCCATAAATATATAAACATAAATAAATGAAGGAAAATTAATAATCAAATGCATTGTTAAAATCTGGGGAAATAATTTCGAGTCATACGAAAATTTTAAAAAATTTTTAAAAAATTACCCTACAATAGCACAACGTATTTAGGTAGTTTAATTTGATTGATAAGATAATTAGAAATTTATTGATCATGACTTCCTTCTTCAATAGTTTTTTTCACAATACGTGCAAGCGATTTTAATGATAATAAAAAAAAAAAATGTAATTACCTGATCGAGTTTTGACTACTGATAAAAATTATTCGTCTCTTTAAATATTTGTTCTTTTTACTGTAACATTTTGTATGTAAATGTACTGAAACAAAAAAAAAAAAAATTTGGAAAATTTTGTTTCAAGACTTTGAAAATGACAAAAATCTGTGATTCAATTAAAAAAAAAAGATTTCTTTCTTTCTCTGGAATTTCTTTATCCTGACGCTAATTAACCGGCTAAGAAAAGAAAAATTGAAAAGTTGTATAAAAGGAAGAGAGATGGAAAATCTCGAAGTTGCTAATGATCAGAAACGACTGCTGTATAAGTCATATATGTTAATTTATAAAGAATATTTTATTTATTAGCTCTCTTTAAATTTTAATTTTAATTAAAAAATTTTACATCATAAACATTTTGCTAACCCGGCTATTGAAAAATTTAATATGCCAGTTTAATCAGTTTAGCTTATTAATAGTTGTTTTATTTCATCCCCCTCCAACCCTCATACTGTTCTAATTCTTCTGTTTTCTTATAAATCTAATTTTTTTATTTTATTCCGTTTCCTTTACCTTTAAATTTTAATTATATTTTTTTTCTGAGAGAAATTTTCCCCTTCTTGTAACTTTTATTTGGTTTTCATCAAAAATTAAGATTTGATAATTAAGTAATTATTTCATTATAAAAAAATTTATTTTTTAATCTCCTCAAAAACGATTTTGGTTGTGAGGAAAAAATGATTTTTTTAATATTTCATATTTTATTAAGTTGTTAATTCTTTGTTTATGTTTGTTAAGTTCATACTTTGAAGTAAGAACATTTTATACAAGCAAAATTGTCATTATTACGAAGTATAATGATGTGGTTTCAATGCTGTCGGACTCCAGATGTACTTTAATAAAAAATGAAATGTAATGAAGCGTTTTGAAAACGACTGTTAAATTTTATCATCGAAATAACAATGAAATGCTACTAAATTTCGTCAATCAAGCTTTTTTTTTATAAAGCTTTCCTCTAATTTTTAATAAAGTAATTTAAACTTTAAAACGCGTAAGCCAAAATAATGTTTTAATAACTTGATCTCTAAAATCTGCAGAATAAATTTTTTAAAAATTATTTCGCATTATACATGTACGAACAACGTAAAATAATACATCCGAAAATTTTCTACCATTGTTCAAAACTCTAATAAAATCTAAGGACTAGTTTATATATGTATATCTCAGAGTAATAAATTGCAACATAATTTGGGACATCCAGAACGAAATAAATGTTCAGCATATTTAGGTTAGAGAAGTTAATAGCTAGACCTTATCGAATTTCTACTCCGAACATGAACTGTAGATTTCTCTGATGTTACTATCGACGGACGAGCCAATATGCATTCGCAGTTTTCCTACTGACCGATGCCAATTTATACGAAATCTTTCTTAAAATCTGTCAATATAATAATACTATATTAAATACAACAGACTTTTTTCTTGGTAATCACCATAATACGTCTTCAGAATTTGTGTGATTACATTTTATCAACAACTTTTCCAAGATTTTTCGATTTAAGCTACTTACGAACACAATAAATAAAAAAATAAAAAAAATTCATAAAGAAAGAAAACTATATTGGTAAGGTAAAAAATCCTGGAACTGACGTAGAATGTACAATAGAGAACATAGCCGTTAAATTTGACTTCTAACCATTAAATTTAAAAATCGGGAAGGGAAAAAACAAATAGCATTTCTTATTGTACCAAAAGGGAAGTAGGAAGAAAACATGTTTAAAATTTTGGGAAAGACAACTGGGGGTATAGTGTTTAAAAATAGTAAAAGGTCCGCTTCACACTCAGGGGTGAAAAATGGTATCAAGTTGGCGGAAACAAACACGGGGTTTTTTCTTCCCGACCGAAATTTCCAAATCCCAGTGCCCAGGGTCACAAAACGAGATGATCACGCATAGGGAATGGCCCGCAATGGGCTGTGGTGCCACTGAATGTATTTTAGTACGCGTCTTTTCTTTAACATGACCTCTGTGTTTTTGGGGGCCCAAAATTAAAGGAACCTTTTCCAACCAAAAGCAAGAAGGAAATTTAAGAGGAAATGCAAATAAGATAGCTTTTAAATAAAAAAAGTTTGTAAGGCAATTTGGGGGGAAAGTTATGTGTGAAAAGGATACAAGGTGAAATGACAAAAATTGTGAAGTTACCCTTTAAGATTAACCCTTTATCAAGGTGGTACTATTGCACCCTGCCCAGACGCCTCTTCATAAGATTGAAACTAAAAATTGATTTGGAGATTGATTATTTGATATTAGGGCTTGCAATATTATTAGAAGTGAATTAGGCGATTTAAGATTGTTAGTGGTCCCAAATTACGCGATTGGGTTTAACCATTATATATAACGATTACGGGTTTTTTCATAGTAGATTCTGTATTAATATTATCTAAATTGTTAAAATTTAATTTCCTTTTTTTAAAAAATCAAATTTAAAAATTTAAAAAAGTCTATTCCTTTTTAAACCCCCCACACCCCCCAACTCAGGGGTAATTAAAGAAACGGTCACCTTAGAGGGCGGTTTCAAAATTTATTTTTGGGAAAAGGTGACATAGCCATCTGTCGATAGCTTTGCGGGGGTTCCGGTAAGTTGGGTGTGGGATTCGGAAGGATGAGACATTCTATAATTTTAATACAATTTTTTTAAAGAATTTAATTTAAATTACTTATAAACGAACAAACTTTTTTTAATGAGAATAAACCAAAAAAGTATGGATTTATTTAAGTCAGATCGCACAACAGGTCATTATCAAAATATAATTAATTATCTACCAATCTCGCTTCAATATTAAACTATCTTTCAAAATAAATCCTCCACCTTGTTGAAGACTCAACAATACTGATACTTGGGGTAGACTAGTTCGTGTGCAATTGTTCCTTCTAGTAAAATTTTGCGAGGGGGGGGCGTCTTCGGGCTTTAAAGGGGTCTAAACACGATTCCCAAATGTTTACACAAGCTTTCTTTAAAATTGCCATTGTTTCTCACTAAACTTTCTATCCTTTTAAAGGATATCTTATTTGCATTGTTGCTTGTTTTCCTCTTTGGGAAATTGGGGGGAAAAGTTTTTTCCATTAATCGTGGCCGTCAAAGAACGCAGGAGTTATGTTAGAAGAAGAACGCGAGAGATGTCACAATAGTTTAAACTGAAACTTTGGTAAGATAAATTACAAGTTTAACAACTTGATTACAAGTACAATATTACATTAATTAGTATATTTAAAAGAGTAAAAAATCTCTATGCTAGAAGTAGACAAGAAAAGTAATGATGTGAAGTAAGAAGACTTCCATTTTCAACTGCCCATGTGTTGACGGGTTCTATCCACGGGACTTTTACTTATCCTCTTTGGAAACTATTCTTATCCATGATTTTAGTTTAAAAACCGCTTTCCGCAGAGGTGGCTTGATTTTATATTTATGCAAATGCTATTTAAACCCGGCTTTGGGGGTGTTAAGGTTAATCGTAAAACCGGAATAGTAAAAAGTGATTTGACTAGGGGGGTGTGGGCTGAAGAATATTCATTTTAGATCCACCCGTGTTAAAAGAAACACAGTTGGGTTTTCCAGCTGTGTTGTTGAAGTTTTTTTTAAGGAACTTGAAAAAAGATAAGTTTTTTTTGAATAATCTCTTGTTAGATAATAATTTGGATTTAAGATTTTTCCCCAAAGTTAAAAAAGTTGTAAATTGTTAAAAAAGGTTAGATTAAAAAAAAAGCAACTTTTTTAAAAAAAATCTGCTTCTTCTGGAAACCCCCTTTTTTACACCTGGAACCTTCTTCCGAATTTTTAAATTAAAAAATTGATTTCATAACTGTGAATGAAATCGGGAGACTATTTCCCGAAACCCATACCAGAATATGTATAACCCTTTTTAATAAAAAACCTCTAGAATTTAATCATTTCACCTTCCTATTAAGACTTCTAAAGTTTTTCTCACCATTCCTTGATTCCTTGGAATTACAGACCTTGAAAAGAGGTTTAGTCCTTTCAATTGAGAATCCCTCTTTTGGAGACAATCCCCAGAATAATAAAGGGGGGTTTGGACGGATAACGCGTCTTTTCATTAACATGTCCTTTGGGCTTTTGGGGGCCCAAAAAACAACCTTTTCCAACCAAAAACCCCAAAAAGTGAAAGGGAAGCTGGAAGAAATGAGATACTTTTAAATATCAGAAGTTTGAGTAAGGGGGTGGCAATTTGGGAATGTTATGATAGAGAGTGTGATACGATTGTAAAGTGACAGCCAACAGAGGTTATCCCGAAGATAAAGCCATTGGGTCAAGGTGCATACAATTGCACTCGAGTAAAGACGCAACTAACCCCCTTATGATTAATTCGATGATCGGATCAAGGTAGGATTGACTATTTAATATTAGGACTTGTGACAATTATTGGAATTGAGATCAGGCGGGTTAGATATTGATAGTGGTCCGTGTTATGTAAATTCGGCATTATTGATATAGTGTGTTTTGTCATCGTAAATTCTCTCATATATGTTATTATCGTCTAATATATTAAAAGTTTAAGTAAATAAGTAAAAGTTTAAGTTTAAATTTATGGACACGTCTGGTCCTTTTGTTAATCCTACACCTCTAGCTCACGCAGATAATCCAGGAGAAGGGCACCCTAGGGGAATTTCACAGGCTATCTCTAATATTAAATTAATTTTCCTCATCAAAAGTAGTAACTAAACTTACAACTGAAATGCTTATGGGATCTTTTCTTAATGAAGTTTTTATCTTGAACAATTGCTCCATTTTCTGTTTTATAGTAAAACTTACTTCAGCCAGAATTTCAACAGATGGTATTCTAAAGAAGGTATTTATTCTAAAGAAGGTATTTCGATACTACAATAAATTATTTTTTTGTAGATCAATCCGATGATTAAAAACAAGCTTTTTAAAATATTATCTTACACAATAGCATCGCGATTTTTGTTTCTGTTTATCAAAGTATTTTTTAATCCTCTGGAACAAAAAAAAAGAAATCACTTAAAATATTCAAATTAAGATTACGAAGACTTATTTTCAGTTCTTAACATTTGTATTCGATGATTTTTAATGGCAAAAGAGTAGGATTTAAAAACACATTAAGTAGAAGCACAATATTTTTCCATTATCTTAATGGATAATGGGTGAACTTTGTTCCAATAAATATGCATTAGACAGATACATTTTTTTTACATCCTCTGCTCGTAATTGAATTATTTTCGAAATTCTCACAATTTATGAAACATTGTTCGATTGCCATTTCCTTAACATGATGATAGAACTTTATTTATCAGAGAAAGATGTAATATTTTATAATAAAAAGGCCATTTTCGTGTTCTTGCATTTTTCAGCTGGAATCATCTTTTCTATAAATTAATTATTGCGATATTATTAACTTTGCGAACATGCCAAGTGACATTAGTTAGTACATCTTAGAATTCGGACAACATTATCAGTTAAGAAAATCCAACTTAATTTTTGACTGGGAATTAGATCAGGATAAGAGCAAATATGTAGTAATTTTGAGAGGCTTTGTGCATGAAATAATATTTTGTGTGTATCGTCTAAATCTTTATATTTATATAAATTTATTTTAATTAAAGTTTCGATGCGTGAAAAGTTATGCTACATGAGTCAAAATGAATACTTAGAATTTTGAATAATTTAACTATACAGATATCTATTTGCCGTTACGGTGATGAGAGGATGTTTTGACGAAACAATAAAAATTGTAGCCTTCTGAAGCTAGAAATCATAACCAAAAAATTGTATAAATACTATAATTTTATAGTCAAATTTTCATTCATTTCATTTTTTTAATAGTTAACTCTGAAGTGCTCGCACGGGGCACAGAGTCACCCCAGGCTATAATGAAATCTTTAATTCTGAGAAAACTGTGTTTTGTTACCAATGACCTCTTATCAGTATCTTCCTATATGACAGTCTTCATGGGAACTAAAATGTATTTATCACATATCACTCGATGGAATGGTAAACGTGTTTTTACAATCTTAAGGTATCCGACTACGTTCAGAACCGTGATTTTAAAAAAGGTGCATAAATGGATAATTTTCATGATATTTAGTGTCACTTAGATTAGAATACATGTATAAAAATGCTTTAAGGACATTTTGACAAAAACAAATTATTTAAACATAATATTTCGGCAAAAAATTAACTAAGAATAACCTTTCTTCAAAATGTTCGCCTTTTGTGAAAAATGCTTCTATTATAATAATATTTTGCCTGTATATAGCTCAGACTTCTGTACAGAGGCTCAACAATGATTTTTGAAAAATTCACATTATTTTCAGAGTTACAATCAATAAGATTAATTAGGGGCGTTTTTTCTTAAAATTTCTCCCTTCTGTTGACGTAAAACATGGATAAACTCACTTCTAAGTTATATATTTCAAAAATTCTCTAGTTGAACCTTTGTACAGAGGTCTGAGCTACATATAGGCAAAATATTATTATAATAGAAGTATTTTTCAGAAAAGGAGAATATTTTGAAAATGGGTCATTCTATATGTTCATTTTGTGTCAAAATATTGTACTTAAATAATTTTTTATTGTAATACTATTCTTAAAACAATTTTATATACATTTTCTAATTTAAGTGACACTAAATATCATAAATATTATCCATTGATACGCTATATTATAGTCGGATACCTTAAGGTACTTGGGGTGATTTATTTTCTTGCGTGACCCCTTTTGTTTCAAAATATTCTTTATGAACAAGCTACATTTTCCCCCTGAGAACGACTTCGTGGTTTTGATAGCTTTGTTTTAAAAATCACCATGGTTTATAAAAGTAAATGAACAGGAAGGAAATGGACATCTGTATACGATCTCTAATGGATGAAGTTAAAAATGATCAAGCAAGGGAAGAACCTGATTAAATAGTGGCTATTAATTACGATAGCGAAAGCTAATGTCCCAAAAGCGATGAACGTGAAACGTTTGAGTTGAAAGAAAAATTTTCAATTGCCTCAAGACACACACATTTCACCCTGTCAAAAAGACACAAGCAAGAAAATGTTCAGCATGTTATTTAAGGACAATAAAACTACAATAACATGAACAAAATATGACAGTTTTGCCTTCATATATTACTCCTGTAATGTTAGTGAAAAGTGTCTGCGATATGTGTCCTTTATTAATGTTACGCACATTTGAAACATTTTAATTCAGTTTGATAGGATTTCTCCTAAAATAATCAAAGAAAAATTGGAAAAGTCCTTAAAGGAAGATATTTTTCTAGTTAAATTAGTCACTGGGTATAACGATTCTATTTGTGCAAAAAAAATAATATAAAAGGGATTGGGGTACCCTGTCAATAACAATTTTAACCTAATCGAGTGCGCACCTTTTTTTTCTTCTCATCTAAATCGACAAAATGTTAAATGATCGTTTGTTTGGGCAATTACATGATACTAAAAAAAAAATCTAAAACCCTTTATATCGGTGTTAAAATAGTTACACTCGATAAATGACTTTTTAATCATAACAAAGTTCAATAAGCGTGAAACTTTATCTTCTTGCGGTACGAATAGTTATGTAAATCTTGTTGTTTACCTCGCTTTGATACGCCCCATATCTACGGTACTTAAATATTGTCATATATCACGTCCTTATAACGCTGGATTTCTCATGTACATATATTTCTCTCTTATTAAATTGTATGGCACTGTTTTATTGTTCTATTATATGTATAAAGGTTAGATGAATGTACGTATTCTAACGTTTTGGACTCTCGAAAAGAACTAAGAAATTGCATTAAATACGTATTGCAACACAAAAAAATCAAAACTTTGCGTGTAAAGTCACTGTAACATTTGCATCTTTTAATCTTCACGAAAACTTATCCTGATCGTAGTATGTAAACGTGTTCTCGCTTAAGAATTGGTTTTATTCAATCTTCACGACTAAATCCTTTACAATATCTTATAATGGGATTTTTTCTATATGTGTTCGTTTAAAAGGTTTTATTTGTAGTTCTAGAATAAAGAATCCTAGTATAAAAAATAAAAGCATTTAATGAAATCTCAAAGTGTTTAGTCTAATTTTTATAAAATTTCAGTGAATTGATCTGATTAAATAAACATTAACACTAAATTTCATTTAAAACTAGTTTTTAATAATTTAATCTTTTTATTGTTTAAAAAGTAATCGAAGCATAAAACAAACATTTAAGTTTTTATCAATTGTTTATGCAGATTAAATAAATTCAAAAACTTCATGTTTCTCTAAAGAAGAGTGAGAGTTTTTTAAAGAGAGTTTTTCCCTTTAAAGTGTCATAAATGGATGTCAGACCCAAGAATAGCAAAGAGCTCGTTTCTAGAAAATATAATTTCAGTAACACAAACTTAAATTAAACAGAACTTGATAAGCCACTATTAATTATATGTATCAGGCAACAAAAAATACCCAATGGCAGTACAAAGTGGTGAATTAAAATAAGATATAATTTAGAAATACTACTTATTGAAATCTAAAAAAAAAAATCAAAACAATATCTAAAAAATCGTAAGAGGCTTTATTATGGTGTTTCAATTATAGAAGCTTCATATTTATATCGAAAAGTTAAAGGTGAATATTCATTTGATATAGCCCTCAGTTGAAGTTTATTGTATATTATTTATTACAAAGTTCGATAAGAATATTAAACACTAATTGAAGTTTGTGTTCACCGTATCGGAAGTTCTTGACATTTTATTTTGATCAGATTTAAATGACCACTGAAACCAAAACAAAATGGCTTAAACTGTACTAAAATGTAATTTGAATTAGGACTTAAATATTGAATTACTTGCCTTTATAAATGAGCGTGATTAAGAATCCAAAATTTTTATAATATTTGTAGAATATATTACAAGTTACATTACTTATAAGTACAGGTGTGAATAAATTCCGGTGTTTTTAAAATGGGTTTTTCAGCTGACTAAATAACTTCCCTTTATGCATAATCGCTGAACTTTTGAAATTCTTATGTTAAAGTTACATACCTGAATTAAAATGTAACACCAGAATTTAATTTTCAGCTTTCAGTAACAGCTCTAAGAACCTATAAAACGATGCATTGTTTTTTTGGAATAAATGAAACTTTTGTAGCTACTTTCATTCATTCTTTGTAAAGAAAAAAGAAGACCAAGAGCAAACACCATCGCGTGCAGTTGTTATGGTAACAGTGTCCTCGCTTTCAGAAAAAGAGGTTATCAAAACAAGTACTCAACTTCAATTACTTCTGCCAAAGATTGGGTACCGACAAAGCAAGCGAAAAATTTTCCGTTCTTTCAGGAAAGTTATTTGGATTCTCACTAATAAAAAATTCCAATTCGAGTGTTTGTGTTTTCACTTCGAATTTTTCGGTTTCTTTTATTACGATTCTACTCGGAATGTTAGCACCTCAGAGATTTTTCTTATTTACGTAAATGAGGCCCCAATGCTGTGGTGTGATCTTTTTCCCCATGGGTTTTGTTCTCTTTGGTGAACATGTGTTTACTGAATACCCTAGCGATTATTTTCTATTTTACACCCTTCTTGTACTTCCACTTTTCTTCCTTTCCAACATTTACAGAGATTGATTTAAATCAGAGATACACCTGCGTTTCGAAGTAACGAGCATTTGGAGTATCTCAGCCAAATGTGGCCCTTATCCCAATAAAATCAACCGACTGTTTTTCCTTTGTGCCTAAATTTGTAAAGTTCTATTACATGAATATTTTTCTCAAATTTTATTAAATTCTAATTAATAAACATTTCCCAATAATTTTCCCAATTTTTTTTACTCTTTAAATTCCGACTAAAAATTATGCGATTTGATCACATCACTTCACCATTTTTCCCATATACATTGGCATGATGTGTACTGGAGGAGGTGGAATTAAACATAATAAATCCTTCTCTGAAATAAGTAAATCCTTCGCAAACACTGTCAAGGTCATTTTATTGCATTCTTAAGACTTCGAGATAGTTTTACTGATAGCAGTGCAAAAAATGATCTCACTTCAAAAAGACGTATATATACGTCCGGGAGTTTAACGCTCTGGCTGAGTGAGGCGTATATATACGGTGGAGGCACTTAAGGGAGTAATATGTGGAAATTAAATCTATTTATCCTCTGCTTTTCTGGAGTGAGAAGGCAAAGAATAATCTTTTGTCCAGATACAAAAAGTAACAGTGATGTCTTTTCACTTCATTCTCAATTAATATGTGACAAATGAAATATTTTATAACTAATATCCATCCACTTTTTATAAGGGAATTATCACTGATGTTATGCTAAGGCGAATAATTTAAATATGATTAAATCTATCAACTCTGAATAAACACTTTTCTTTACGAAGTTAATCAACGAAGATTTGTACAGATGTTTCTTCAGTATACTGGAAGAAGAAAATGTGTCCAGTTCACAATTATACTTGCAGGTTCAATGTTATTTGTAATGGGACAAATAAACTCCATGCTTTTTAAGTGACCATATCTTTCTTCGTACATCGACAAAAAAGCCGCATAGAACAAAAACAAATATAATTAAAAACGATACATCATAGTTCAGCACTCATTGTCTCTCTCGTCTTTTCTCGTAAAGTTATCTCTTTGTTATTCTGCTCGCAGCGCCACCTATGACCAATTTCGTTATAAAGCAAACTTTACAAGTCCAGATTAAAAAAGACCAAGAATTCCCTATTTTGTATTTCAACAAAACTTATTTACAACATAAATCTCGAGAGGAAAGTAAATGCAAGAATATGACTCTATGACTATGTGGAAGGTAAAAAATTAGTTACAAACAGAAATTGATAATTAAATGCAAAACATTTTAAAAGAAATGGAATTTCCCAAGACTGTTGGACAGATGAGGCAATGTCACCCAAAATAACAGAGAAGAAAAACAGTTAGTTATCAAATAAGCAGTATAAGCAATAATGCCGTGTGTGAATAATATTTAAATCCAAATATTTATCAGTAGGGCGAGTGTGTACCTCAAATAAAGATGCAAGCTAGAGATGGAACATTCATACCTGCAAACAGGTCATCAATCACACTTTGTAAAATCTGAGCCCATTCTCGACGAAGACATGTTGCCACGCCATTAGAATTGCATTGAACAGAAAGACGTCTCTCGAGTATATCCCAGACATGCTCTATTGAGCTCAAATCTGGGAAACTTGCTGGCCATTCCATTCGAAGTGGTGTTTTATGTCCCTCGTCTTAGTTGACAACGAAATCTCTTCCATTATCGTCCATAAACAGGACACCAGGACCTTTAGCTGCCAGATGTGGAAGAACATATAGATCGAGGAGTGTATCCCGATGAAAAACTACTATCACTGAAAAAGAAACGAGAGACATGGAGATTAGATCTCGGTCGCCGACTGATATCCTTGCCCAAATCATGACACCAGCACTACTACAGTGATTCTCCAGATCTGTATCCGTCGGAAATCGTTGTTGACACAAAATCGGGACTCATCGGTGAACAATACTTTGAACCACTGCTGTGGTGTTCAATGGATGTGATCCAGATCCCATTGCAACCGAGCTTCCTTGTGAAATGGCGTCAATTACACCTGAACTGATGGTCGTCTGGAATACAGATGACTTTTATACAGTCATTTACAAACAGTTTGTTGGAATATCATGTGTTTTGATGACATCGCAACTTCTAAGAAAATTAACGGGTTGAACTTGTACGATAACGCCTAGCTTGAAGATGGAGTTAATAGTCCACATGGGTGATTGTAACATTAGGACGTCCACTATCAGGTCTTCATGATTCTGTATGTCCATTTTCGTAGCAATTCCATAAAAGGCTGGTAATCGAAAGATTAACATTTAAGGCTTAGAAATTTATATATAAGAACTTTTCTTTCAAATAGAAATCACTTAAAATCTTTTTCTAATTTAATATAACTTTTATTATTAATAATGTTTTCTTAAAATTTTATGATAAAACAATCTCTTTAGTTAAATCGAATGATGATTATATTTAAAAGGAGGTGAATAAGCAAATACCTGATTTGTTTAAGTATATATCAGCAAAACTATGCAAATGTATCACTATGAAAAATAAAAATATACGCATTTTAAACAAAACTGATGTCAAAGTGTACGATTCAAATACAACCTTGCTATGAGACAGATTAATTTATTCTCGCGTTAGAAAGCTATGAAACAATAGAAACTCAATAATTATTCTAACACATGAGTGTCGGATTTTCATTGAAACATCTTGTACGAACCAATGTGATGAATTAGTATTATATAATTCAAATAAATAGAATCTACTCTGAATATATCCTGACTAAAATACTTCCTAGAAAGGTCTTATCTTCATTTGACAGAAACGCATTCTGATTCACGAAGCATGACTTTTGAATTAATACTTCCTCTCCAATTGGCATTGAGAAGCGCTGCATATATCAATGGAACAAATTAAAGAGGTATTGAAGCGACAATTGGGAAACTAGCTCGAAACTTCCATACAATGGGTAACAATGGAGTATCAATAAGATTCCGATTGAAATTATAGAGACGTATTCAGAAACATTATTTTCAAAGTTTTCTCTCTGGTTCAGTCACGTGGCATACCGTTTCACGCTGGAATAGTTTTTAACAGTGATTATATTGTTACTTGTAGAATATATAGTTGAATACAATAAAAATCAAATGAGATTTTGAATGAATTATTTATCCTGGCTTTCTTTGCGATAACAGAGTTACGTCGGTATTTTTTCTCAAAAACATACAGGGTTTTTTAGAGATAGGTGGCGAACTCAAGGTTAAAAGTTCGTT
Organism: Trichonephila inaurata madagascariensis; assembly: GCA_019973955.1. Classification (NCBI taxonomy): domain Eukaryota; kingdom Metazoa; phylum Arthropoda; class Arachnida; order Araneae; family Nephilidae; genus Trichonephila; species Trichonephila inaurata. The sequence continues at coordinate 3,469 of BMAV01026245.1, read as the reverse complement.
CAATTTATGAAATTTAAAAGCAAATAAGAATTAGAGTGGTCAGATGTAAATCAATAATTCTACTTCAGTTCACGTAATACCAACATTAAAACTAGGCAGGGACAGGGCAATTTTTTACAATACTATAGATGAGGTACTGCTGATTAAACACAAGCATTTACAATACTTATACATATTCTTGTAGAATCACTAACGATAAAATAGTGGACTGTAGGGAAGTATATTACGCCTAAGAGTTTCACTTTATATTCTAGAATATCTGGCACATAGAATAGACGCAGAGTAATATACACAGAGAATAGAACATTTCAGATAATAAGAATTTCACACGAAAATATTTCAAAAGTTTGTATTTATATTCTGACAAAAAGAATGCACACCGACTGTTGCCACAAGTTTTCTTCGAAGTAGAAGGGGTTTACTGCAACAGCGCTTTACCCAACGGGTTACTTAGATTCAACTATCCTTAGTTTCGTTTCATAATCAGCACGTACTATATAATCTTTACAGTTACGAATTGAATTGCGATAAGCCTTTTTGAAACTCTATACATAAAGAAATATCACACAACAAGCACAACCATAATAAAATCAGAGTTATTTACTTAAATTTATGGTTTGATGTGTTAGCAGAATTGCTAAGAAAGAGAACTACTCGTCTTGTCGAAAAGACTTTTATTGGTGATAATCAATATGGCGATTGAAGATCAATGCGTAAAATGTAAATGACTGAATTCTTGGTGTAATATGTATATTCAAATTATATTTGTCAAATAGGGAATTATACAAGTGAATCGTATTTTTCTGTTTTGCGACAAAAAATTTGTGTCTTTTCCTTGCCATACAAATGTAATTTTATCTCGTCGATGAAATTAATTAATTGACTTCCAATGCTAGAGGTTCGTATTACTAATATTCTTTACGCTACATCTGAATAAACCTTTCTTATCGTTAAGAGCATCATGTTACTTTAGGAAAGAACGAATTATTATTACTAGTTAGAAAATGAGTCATTTATATGTATTTATGTTATTCCCAGCCATTATTGTAATTTCTTTACATTATCCTTTGAGAGCAGACAAATCTAATAGATAAAGGCCAAAGTTCTTCAATAAATGTTCAATATATGATCGTGTTTGGATGTAATGATTGTTTCTGTTTTTGTAAGCTTATTTAGTATTAATAAATTCAGAAAGCAACCTATACTACATAACTACCATAATTTGGTGAGTAAAGACAGCTGACTACTCATCGAAACAGCATCCTCTTTTACTTTTATGTATGGCTTATATTTGGAGAGGTTTATTTGTTGTTTTTATTTATTTGTGCTACTTTTCTCCTTTTTGGAGAGAACGCGTTGAATATATCTGGTTATGATATAGCAGAAACTACTAATAGACATAACTTATGCGATGCGAATTAACGTTGGGGTATTGTTACTGATTACGCACATGCACGCGGATAAATTATCTAATTCAGTCTGAGTAGATTACTATCTTAGAGAAAGATTTTTTTTGGATCAAATCACATTACTTCGAAAATGAAGCTCGGTTTGTGAATATCATTTCAGTATTTGAGATTTTTGAAGTACAATATACATTAAACGATGAATAGATAATAAATTTAAAACAAATACGCGTGCTACCGTTCATTCAAAAAGCAACATTATGGAAAACAAGATACATACTGCCACGCAGCACTTTCATACGTTTCAGCTTGTGACGGGCTCACGCGTCTTTTCTGTAACATAACCTCTGGGTTCTTTGACGGCCAAAATTAATGGCAAATCTTTTCCAACCCAAATCCAAGAAGTGAAATGCAATTGTAAAAGATAGATAAGATAGCCTTTAAAAGAACAGAAGTTTTAGTAAGCGGGATGGCAATTCAGAGAAAATTATGTTTCGAAGAGATAGAAGTGTGAATTGACAGCCTATCAAAGATTATCAGATTTCTAGCCATTACTACAAGGTGCATACTATTGCACGCGTGCCTAAAAGTCTCTCTGAAAGTGATTGAACCTTAGCTTTACTCAAGGTAGAATTGATTATTTGATATTAGAACTTGTAATATTATCAGAATTGAAAGTAGGTGGATAATATAATTATTTAGATAAGTGATCAAAGTTACGCGATCAGGTTTAACTACAGCTGTGTGTTTGGTTTATTCTCACTTATATATAATATAAGTTTATCTAATTTATTATAGAATCTAGAGTTATATTCTTAATAAAGTCATATTAAGATTTTAAAATGTCGATTCATTTCGAGAATCCCACACCTCTAATTCACGCTGACAATCAAAGATATGGTCACCATAGAACGACCATGTCACAAGCTGTAAGAATGTGGTGTCTCTCAATCTTTGCTGATTTAATCTTTTATGGTCCAGTGGTGGAACTCAGTGTCTTCCGTTTCTTTAAAGACCACTGCTTCCCACTTGCATCAATGCCATATGAGAGTTATTACGCAATAAGCAAAAACCCTTTTACGGAGGCTTATCATTGACTCCCATACAAAGTCTGTGATTTGATCATATAAAATACCCTGATTTCAACAAGACATTGCGACTTTTCACGAAGCATTTAACATTGACAAACAACCCTAGATTATTTCTCATACCCCGCTACAAATCTCTATGTATCCGACTAAATCAGGAGTTTAGAGAACGCTTCTTAGCTCAGGCTTGCACGATGACTCTGGAGTTATAGTCATTTTGATGAAATTAATGCAAAGCTTTGGGTTTGCATTTCCCCATACGCAAATCACCTGAATCCGTAATTCCTTAAAAGGCTTTTCCCATCGTGTTAAATATACGGTTAGAATTCTTGTAGTCCGGAAAGAGAAACCCTAATTTGTTGAGGGATGGCGATTTAACATCACAAGTTCTCGTTTCTTAAATAGGAGATCTCAGTTTTTCGTCAAGACTTTTGGAGCATATTTCAAGCTTGAAGCATCTCGAATCCACGTCAGCAGAAGCCTACACACCTCTCTTCCAGACTAGGGAACGATGCACAGTGGCGTAACGGAGAACATTTGGGCCCATATGCAAAGTCAGGTTTTGGGTCCCCAGGTTGGATTTTACAAAGGGTACTTGGCGGCAGTCAGGCTTTGGGTCCCACTGCACTGCGGGGGTTGCGGGGATGTACGTTACACTACTGACGATACAGATCAATTTATTTCGTTAAGGCTGTCTTCGGTTAATGTTAAAGAATAGGACCCGAATTCGGAACATTTTTTTAGATATAAAAGAAATGAAAAATTAATATGATATTCTAGCTTCACTATCCTTTAGAGAGCAGGATTATTGATCATATATCCCATTTTTAACAGATTTGATTCATTTTTCCTGGTATAAAATGTGTTTCGCTACTTTTCTCCTATACTGTAATGTTAAATGGGCTATGCCTTCACGTATTAAAAAAGAAAAAAAAATATTCATGAAATATCTTGAAATTTTTTAAAATACTATAT
>BMAV01026243.1:17542-27863 GCA_019973955.1 Trichonephila inaurata madagascariensis | reverse complement strand
CACTGTTTCCAAACACTACACAATGCCTACACCGTGAATTTTTACGGCATTAGTTCTATCTATTGTAAGTGTTCATTGCCACTAGGACTCGATTCCGCGATTCGACAACGATGTTCATAATTCGCAATCATGATCACTAGGCTACCACTGTTGCCAGGGACATCTTAAATCTTCTTGATGCCCTGGGGCCCCTACGCAAGAGTAGGATTGGGGCCTTTACACAATAGTAGGATCCATCTATGATCCTTAAAAGTAAACTGTACATAGCATACGTTACCAAATACACGTACAAACAATAATTCAAAACAAAGAAAAGTACATGACATATAATCGTACAAACAATCTCAACCGATTGTTGCCTTTTGACTTAGAGAGTCAGGATGGTGTATTGTGGTAGACCTAGGCTTAAACATGGTCGAAATCCATCACATGTAGCAATTTGACAAATTATACTGTATTCCCAGTGTTTTGGAGATGATGATGATGAGTTTGGTGTTTTATGGCGCAAGAGCCAGTTTTGGCTATACTGTTCCAAACATTAATACGCCTGTGGTCTGGACGGGAGATGAAGAAAGAGAGAAATTGGATGACAAGATGGAGGGTCGAAAATAGAGAAGGGATCACTGGGGTACCCAGCGGTTGTGACTCCCGTGTTTAACAAATACCGTGTTTACCTTGGGAAAAGGCAAATATCACTAGGGTATCCCTTTATTGTGACACCCGTACCCACCTAAAGAGGGTGATCCCTCTGAGGGGGCAGTTTTTGGAGAATATAACCGTAAAAAAATTGAACTTTGGAATTGATTAAATCATGATCATTTTAAGGCTTAGTCGAAAATAAGACGAGGCCACCACTGTTGTCGATGACCAGGGCCCGAGCCCAATCGACCCGTGCCTTTAAAACACCCCTGAATTTTACAGAAATCTCCGAAAAGAAGCTTTTTCTACACATTGATAACTTACATTATATGCTTAAGGGTGTAAAATTATTCGTGAAAAGAAATCAAATCATAGTACTTTCCATGTGTTAGCCCGGATGACACTTTTGGCTGCATTAGCCTAATGGTCAGATCGACCAAACTCTTAACTGGCGTTGTCGACTCGCAGATTCGAGTTGTATTACTAATGATGATCCGTCATCCCGCAGAAGGGCTGATGCACGTTAAATCGATCTTGAGACTCAAAGTCCTTACATTGGCATTTTATGAAATTATTGAGGGTGGGTTGTCAACTCAAGTTTCGACTACATCACTTCACTTCTTCACCAAATTACGAGGTCCTTGCTTTAAGTGCGTTGTTAATAAACACTCACCAACTCATCCAGAGGATATTTAAAAACATTAACAGGTTTTTTTAAAAAATAACATAACTTTTATTTTTATTTTCCTAAAAATCTTTTTTCATAGTAAAACCTGCAAAATGTTGATAAAATTACAAAAATACTATGAAAAGTATAATTGTTTATTACTAAAGTGTAAATATGAATTTTTAAGAAAATCCAAATAGAAGTAATTACGTACTAATTTCTGTTGCTAAAAAGTTACTGCACTTAATCACGTGAACTGAAAGTTTGATATACTATATTGTGCTGAACGCGTTAGCCTAGGGGTCAAGTTCCTGGTCTCGTGGCCTGCGTCTCATGAGATTGAGTCAAGTGCCGCTAAAGACATGCCATGTAGGGGAGCGATGCACGTTAAATCTGTCCATAGCTCAAATGTTCTCTCGTTCGTGGGATGTGGTAGTAAAGAGAGTAGGGTGGCAGCTCCCGTGTCGTCCTAGTCACTCGACCATGGTTCAGAATTACGAGGTCAGCCACCAAAAGCCTTGGAATAGCTGAACAGCGTAATGTTAATATTCATTCACTATATTGTGCTTACAAAATGGGGAATATCGACTTTTTAAATGGGATAAATGAAATTTAGAACAAAATGAAATATTAAAAAATAACTAGAAATATAAGAGCCAATTTTACTCATCGAACAGATTTCAAAAAATAGTGCAGATGTTTTTAATTAAATCCTATATTTAAAAAACGTTTAAAAAGAGAAGTTGTGTAGAAAAAGTAGGTTCATAGCGGAGGAATTGATGTGAAAAATAAAATTTGCTCCCTATTTTTAATGTTGAATTAAAAGTATTGAAGAGGTGGATTAACACAGTAATGAAATAGAAGCAATGCAATTAAAAATCTGGGTAAAAATGGAGTGCTGTTTAGATGTAGTTCAAACTACAAGGGCAGCACAAATTGAAATATAATAATTAGTAGCATATTTAAATTATGTACATATCTACTTAAATGATTAGTATCTACGATTACATTTACATTTACGGTTACAGTTTTTGTGGAATATGGAGCAACAAAGGCCTTTTTTCCCGCTGTGTATCTGTATTTTATAAACCAAATATAGAATTTTGTTAAGATAAATTTTTTTACTACAACGACCACTTTTTAATTTTAAATTGTAATGATATTCATTTTTCACCTTAAAGTATATGGAAAAACTTCTTATGGAATTGTTTATCCAATCATACACATAATTTCTTATTGTCTATTACTATCACATCAAAATTAATATTTAAAATCTCATAAAGTAAATTCTACTGTCTTTGATTTTCGCAAGAAATTTATTGTTTATCTTAAATAGTAATCTAAACTCAAAACCTTACATGACTGCGTTATTTTCTGAAATTGGTGATCATGACTTTAAAAAATATTTTTGATAGAAGTGGAAGTCCAAAGAGGTGGAATATAAATGCATTTCCAAATTTTTCAAATATACCCAAGAACAACAATCCCAAAGTCTTCTCTTTTCCATTCGAATCGACCCGCCGGGCAGGTGGGTAGCGATGCTCGTCAAATCTGTCGAAGCTCAAATTTTCTCCCGTTTTTGTGGTGGGGAAGTTATTGGAGGGTGTACTAGCTAAAGTGTCATCCTCATCACTCGATCATGGTTCAAAATGACAAGGTCTATCGCCAAAAGCCCTAGAGTAGTTGAATTTCGATGTTGATATTCACAGTTTCATTCCTATTCGGATCGACATAATTTTACTGCCCAAATAATTGCTGCATGCGGATTATTCTATCAGCCGATTACCAATATGCAATTGAATGAATATTTATTAACGTCACACTATAAAGTAACAAGAAAGCTCTTGATGATGGACCAAGCAGTTTTTATTCTTAGTTAAGTAGGGAGGACAGCTCTCCCAAATACGACAAAACGTCAACTTAAGAACTTTGGGTTCGAGAGATTCCCAGTGCATATCCCCTCTTGACAGCAAATCTTCAGGGATGCTAGGACTCAAACTCCTCACAAAGTGACCATGAGTTCGTTACAAAAGCCTCTAGGCTACCACAGCTAAAATATGCTGTAGATGGCTTCTACAGAAGGGTTCTTTCTTCCTTTTCCAAGAAAAAAAATCGAATAATAAGCAAACATTATATTGGGCATCCAACATTAATAATGCAGAAACTCCCACTCTAATTTGAAACTTATGCGCTGATTTTTGTTATTGGAACATGGACAGCAAAGCGATCTTCCGGCCCATATCTAAACAGTGAATGTAACTTGATGGAAGTGGATGAGCTTGACTGGGGAGAAGGAGACTCTTGATTGGTTGACCGGAGAAATGGTACTATCTGGTTAGATGGCATGGTTTGGATGCAATAGTCTATTGTTAGGTCCTGAAGTTTTTGGGTTAAATATAGGATGGAGAAGATGCATTGTGATTGGCTGATGGTAATGAGTGAGTCACCTCTCTATTGACTGTACTGAATTTAAGCAAATAAAGGGAAAGTTTTTAAAACGGCTTGCCTGGCGGGAAAAATTAAAGTTTAAAAAAAAATTAATGAAAATTTAGTGTTTCATTCCCCAACAACGTGAATGATCGAAACGAAATTTAAGGTGGATTAACCATATAGCCGAACTCTTTCAAAGGCTAATAAGAAACTTGCTTTTACTTTCTGAGAACTTTGACAAATTTTTCGGCAATATTTTTCCACCCGTGGAACTAAAGAATTTTTCAACAACTGGATTAGTTGGACCTCACTCCACCCTCTATATTAATGTCTAATACTGCTATTTTTTGTAGCTTTTAAAAATCTTTTTTTTCTCACCAGCAAAATAAATTTTTTAAATATATAAATGCAGTAAATTATTTTTTTCATTTCAAACATTTTAATTACCCCTAGGAAACAAGAAATTTACTACACTAATCCAAAATACCCAATAGGATGCCAGAGCCCTACAGTATTAGGTGCTCCATGCAGCTCGTAAGAAAAAAATATATTGCAATTTCGAAGTAAAACCATTCTAAAAAATGTGTGTGTGTATGTGTCTTTTATAAATCATGTAAAATAATGTACACAAATCCGATATAGATGGTTAAAATATATTATAAAAAGCTACTAAGAATGATATAGAAATAATTTCGAGAAGTCGGAATTTTTTTCTTTTGCATCCACAAATGTATCTGACAGTCTTCAAATGGAACTCCAGTTAGTGTAAAATGATGTAACATTAGAATATACTTTACAGCTTCTAGATATAGTACGGCATAGTATATTTCATCGAAATTCAAGAAACTGTTCAAAGTGTACTTGATTCCTTTTTTCACTGACAAGATGATTTTCCCAAGGAAATATTTAATTTAAGTTAAAAAAAAAAAATTGCTGAACAATTTGGCAAAAAGAAAAATTTTATCAATTTTTTTTTATTTTTAGAAAATTCTACGAGAAAAGAAGGTTAATCTCGTAGTAATTGGTAAACTGTAACGAATATTAAAATTGCAATGGAGAATCACGGACGGGGGCATTTTTTTATTTTCAAAACTAATTTTAAGCAAAATATTTAGCCAAAAGTGTCCTTAACACTTCTATAGGTAATATGTACCTTTGTCAACATTTTTATTCTTAGAAAATTTCGTCTTTTATTTTTTTATAACATTTTTTCTTTTATTCTCTTAGAAAATTTTAAAATTTGAATGATTATGATATACATCGCTCTCGGAATCAACACGAGGGCTAAAAAGACGTAATTTTGAAGCATGGTCATGTGATAAAAACGACAGTTGAGCAGGTAGCCCAATCTCCAAACTTCCAAAACAAAACAACTAGAACACTTTGAACCTAAAAAAATAATGTGAATTAACATTTCTATTTACCTAATGAATAGAAATAAATGTGATCGTTTCTCGACTGAATATTGTAAATTGCACTAAGAATAAATTTATGTCCGTTTGTGTTGAATCGAGCTTGTGTTATTATGGATATGTGATACATGATTGAGTTTTTAGTATAATTTATAAATTAGCTGCAAAAGGGTTGGTTTTTATCAAATGCGTGGACTATCTTTAAAAGAATAAATGAATTCATTACAAAGTTTTTTTAAAAAAAATATTTTCAGAAGTTTAAATTTTTTAAAAAATGTCATTTTTTTTCCTTTTTATACAATTTACTTTAATGTTCACCTATTGCCCGTACGAATTTAGAAAACCCGATATTGTATAGAAAGGCGATGCGAACCTTAACTGAAAGATTAGCTTGGAATTCATGAATTTTCTTTTGAGAAAAATGAGTCTAAATATCCAAGCCTATTTCCTTAGTTTCCAAGAAAAAAAATGTAATTTCAAAGCATTCATTCCTGAAGATATGCTTCAGATAATGATTATTCTAAGTTTTGTATTTTCCAGACATAAAAAAAATCATCAAAAGAGTGGGATACAAATACTTCATTACCAAGGTTATAAAATATTCATTTTTCAAAATGATTTTGTAACAGTTATTTTTAACCCGCGATCACTCGCGCCTGTTTTTGCTACCGTCGTTACTCGCGGGGTGTAGAGAACACCCCAAACTTTTAACACGTGTATTTAATTATGAAAGTAAAATTAAGTCATTATGATACATATTCATAAAGTACAAGATGTTTTTTGTATTATACAAATAAAATTATTAAATTTATTGCATACAAATGAGATTCTAACATTAATTTAAACTAAACATACAAAATTTTCATTTTAAAACACATAATTTTATATTTTTTCATAAACCAGTATAAAATGTATATACCAGTAATAAATATATTTTATAATTAATGAGATAATGATAGTTGAAAGTAGAAAAATAATATTTTAATCATTTTCCAAACATTCAGAGCAGGCTATATACATATGCTCAACTTCTCGCGGGAGTTCTCAGCCCCCCAGATAAACTTTTGAAGGTCATTACATTCCAGTCGTTCAAGAAAGAGGGATTACATCAGGCTTGAACGTTCAATAACATAAAATGTGCAGCTACAGAAAGAATTGTGGTTCTGCGCATTCTATTTAGAATCCTGGGTGGATTTTCTTGTTGCTGGGGTGTACAGAACACCCCGCGCGAGTGATCGCGGGTTAAATAGAAACCTTAAGAATTTGAAAATTTAAAATGTATCTCAAATTACTAGTTTAATTTTAATCAAAGTGCTGTAATAAATCTAATAAATTTATTGTTTATATGTTACGCATATTTTTGTGAATTAAATTTTATGCTATCTTACAGAAAATATCTTAAGTGTATGTTTATTTGAAGAAAGATACCGAATTCAGATAAAATTACTATCTTTCCTTCGTGCTGAAACTCAATAAAATATTTGACCTTGCTTTGTATCTTTTATGGATTTCCTTGTTGATAATATAAATATAAAGTTGCTTTATCTAAATTAGTCATAGGCAAGAGCAAAAAACAAAAAGAGTTGTCTCATTGTCTATAGAGTTTTATAAAAGAAAACATTATATGTTTACATTTTGTCGAGAGTATACTATCGAAAATAAGTTTGTAATTGAAAAAGGATGTATGACATTCTTCTTACGGGCAATATTATTGGCAACCAAAGCACATGGACATGAAATATTACAATTATAAAGCTAAAAATAACTTAGTCATTTAAAATGTCTGCAATAATAAATAATTCAATTTCTATCTTTTGTTTTCTACGCGCATACATTTAAGAATGTTATAACTTAGAATTTTTAATTTTAGGGAGCCCGTCACATGAATTTTTAAAAAATTATCAATTTTCCCTTTTTTTATAGATTTTCTAAAAGTTAAATTTTTCTGTTTAATATTATATATAATATGAGGAAATACGATAAATAAAAGTATTTTTACTTTTTTAATTAAAGCTACTCCTTGACGCGCATCAAATGACATCTGCTAGGAGAATATGTGTTTCCCTTTGCATAAGTTTCAAAGAGTGCGAATCCATATGATGCTCAAGTGGAAAAATTTGACAGAATTGGGATTATCCAAAAGTGTATGGGTACACATTTTTTGGATCTTGAAAACGAAACAGGGGAAAAAAATTTAATTGATGCAAAACGCCTGGTGGTTGTAACCGACTCAACGACATTTTAATATAAAAATTCAATGAGAGTATTGTATGGCTATTAGAAATATTATCATTGATCTACACTACATGAAAATTTCTGTTTGGGCTGTTCATATTCTTCTTCTGTTTTCAAACGAGAACCCTCAACATGGCCTGTCGCCCGCGGTATTAATGCCTAGTTTAAGTTTCAAAAGACAGAAGCTGAATGTAACGAAAGGCACTTTGATCATAAACACATTCACACGTGCTATATACAATAAAGTATTAAATGAAGCCAAATATCAGAGCTCCAGGGGATTCTATGATATTAAGAAAATGTTTATAGGGAAAGAGTTGGAACCTAAATGAATCAGTTATTAGCACCATAGGGTGAGTGATTCCAAGATCTACATTTGTAGAATTAAAAACTCTAAAATATATGGGATAAATATGGCTATTGCTCGGTTCAACAGGGTACATGTTGCAAAATTAATAATCTTAAGACCTTCTGATATTAAACCAAGTTATATCAGTGAGCCATGCTTCAAAAAACTAAATGTAAGTACAATTCAGGAAGTCCAACGAAAGCATATTAAGATTACAAAAAAAGGCAAAATTGTTAAAACTAATGAAAACAAAAATAGAAGAGTTTTTTTGGAGTGAGCAGAGAGTAAAAAAAAGCTTATGCTTCTGAAAATTACTAAAAAAGTAAACGATCAAAAAAATTACAATTTTTTACTCTAAAGCCGAATTTCTCAAAATGCAGTATTTTTCACTTAATGTACCTTTTTCTCAAATTTTCAGTGATCAGACTTTTATGATGTTTACATGTTTTAACGGAGGTAATTTGATAAATCTACTAAACCTTTTTAGATATGACTTGTTTAAATTAAAGTTTAGGGAAAAGAATTCATAATTAATTTAATTTTTAACAAAAAGACAAAACCCTTCGTTAAAGTGTTAGTGATAGTACACATACCTAACTGTAAAACTTTTATCCATGCGAAATAAGAAGTTTTTTAGAAAAAGGTACATAAACATACGCAATATAACATGGGCTCCTTTGAACGTGACGGATCCCCTTAAGTTTAAACACAAAGTTTAAAGCTAAAACATCGATTTAGAAATTCGTATGCAAGTGATATAAGTTTTATAAAATATCAATTCGATTTAATACTTCTTTTTGATGATTTCCATAATTAGTTTCAGAATAATTTTAAAAATATTATTAAGTATTCAAAGATGAAGCAGTTCTGGATTTAAAAAAGAGAAATATAATAACTAAAATAACCCTTATCCTTAATTTAAAAAAAATATTTACACATTTATCTTCCTTTTAAATGCGGTTGAGAAAAATAATATTTTCGATCCAACTTCAATACTTATAATAGTTTTTTTAAATGATATATTTTACTTTATTTGAGGTTTCCTTCTTATTTCGAAATTATTCATGGACACCCTGGATTACATAAAAGTAGTGACACGAAATAAAATCAATAAGTTTATTAAAAGTATCCTCGAGTTATAAACAAAACATTTTCAACTACAATATTTAAAATTTATAGACATCTAAAATATCAGAAAATATATCATCAATGAATATCACATATTAGAAAAATAATATAATTATCTTTATAAAAAACTAGCACATCAATAGGATTTTAAGTAAAGAATTGCAATCAAAAATAAAAAATGACTCAAAATTAAAAGAAATTTTCGTCATATCAAAATGTTTACTTTTTTATTTATCTTAAACATTACTTTTTTAATTAAGTGATTTATAAGCCTAAATATGTCATCTTCTACACACATAAAATGAATTGCAGAATATGTATCATTATAAAAAGTCCTATAATTGAAAGTCAATTATAACAATATGACTATTAAAATATAATATCAAATAATATTTTAGATTTTGTTTGTGTTCAAATCACTTTTGGAAACAATGCATGATAATAAGTAAATTTCTTGATTTGAATAAATTGTCTAGAAATGCTTCTAAAAAGAGATATTTTCGATGAAAGTGTTTTTATTCACTCACACACACAAGGAACACATGCAGAAAACTTTGTCAGCTATGTGTCTCTGAAAAAGAAACAGTGATTCTTTCGTACGAAATATCAGTGCAATTGTTGCCCCTTCATTGTATTTTAGTAAAAAATAAACCTTCCATTTACTTCTGCCATACAAGGATACTTTGAGTATGTATATTCTAATGTTTTTAAAGACTTCTCATCCGGAAATGTTTCACAGAAGTAAATCACATTTAGAAAGAATTCAGCCCAGTGTGTGTCCGCATATGCTGTTTAAGATTACCTCTTTGTGAAAATTTCTTTTCGCATGAAGGACACTGGAAAGGTTTCTCTCCAGTATGTGTCCGCATATGCTTTTTAAGATGACCTCTTTGTGAAAATTTCTTTTCGCATGAAGGACACTGGAAAGGTTTCTCTCCAGTATGTGTCCGCATATGAACATTAAGACCTCCTAACTTGTAAAAACGTTTTTCACATACATCACACTGGAAACGTTTCTCTCCAGTATGAGTTCTCTTATGTACATTAAGATATGAGGACTGTGAAAAACATTTCTTACACACATTACACTGATAAGGCTTCTCTCCTGTGTGTGTTCTCCTATGACGAATAAGAATATAAGATAAAGTAAAACTTTTTCCACACACATTGCACCGGAAAGGCATCGTTCCAGGGTGCAAACGCATATGCCGAGCAAGGTGTTTTTTAGAAACCTCCTTCTCACAAACACCACACTGGACAAACTTTTCTTCAGTATTCTTAGGATTATGCTCCGAATGTTGTTCCTCTTGATAATCATTTTGTTGACTGTTCCCATTTCGGAAATTTTTATCATTGGTGTTTACACATTTGTGTTTCAAAAAATAATATTTTCTCTTAAATGTTTGAAAACATGTATCGCAGTAAATGTTTTCAAAGAAAGGTTTCTTTCTTTGAAAAAGA